>JAVQJL010046531.1:0-26340 GCA_036024295.1 Nannoperca obscura
GGGCAGAGTGTACTCCTGCACTGGAAAACGTGTAGAGCAACTGAAGCTACGTATAATTAAAAAGAAGAGATGCCGGTAGATAACAATACTTTCTGTTCACTTTATGGGTGCTATAAGCAGTAAAAGGCTTGATAGCACCTACTAAGTTGCAATGTGCTTCAAACTTGATGCCCAGGCTTCAGCAGTACTCGTACAGCAGTATCTGTCGTGTTGGATGATACAGGTTCAGATCAGTCTATTAAATAAGCCGGCCTCTTTTCCTTGGATATGGGAATCTGTCTGACCATACAGATGCTGGTGATGTTTAACAAACAAAGTGCACTGCTAAAAATATTGTCAGTGTAATTATACTGTGTGTATGGAATGAGTGTTACAGCCATTGATCTATTTATTTGCCGTTGTTTATTTTGGTCTAATACACTTTTTGTAAACTGAAGAGCAGTTACTTCCAATAGGACTGTATTTATGCAGGAAGGGGGAATACAGCCAGGTGTGTTGTATGTTCAGATTTCTACCTTGATGCATGAAACGTTGTAAATGACTGTAAGCAACAAATGCAGCAAAAAGCAAAAGATGAACATCTGGGCATTATAACTGGACTGAGCATTACACAGCCGATAATAATGAAGCTACTGTGTATATTCTGCTGTGTGCTCTGTACTTGATGGAAACTTGGAGGCAGAGGTCAGGAGGTGGACGTGATCAGTTGGGGGCCCAGCAGTAAACTTTTGGTCTGGGGCCCATGACCCCACGTGATGTAATGGATTATGAAACGATTTGTAATTGTATTTATCTGAGAGAAATGGAGCATCTGCCCTTGTGTTAATGACACTTCACCAGGTAAAATTGGTGAGGATGGTCCAGATTACTTTTGACAATTATGGCCCCTATTTTGGTGAAGCTGCTCTCCTTTGGCATGTCGTAACAGTCCTTCACCACATGAGGGCACAGCAGGACAAAACATTGTCAGAAATCAGAGTTGGGAGTTGAATGGACAGAAGATGATGTGTGTGTGTGTGTGTGTGTGTGTGTGAGTGCTTTAGTTTGCATGCGCACCAACATCCATGATGTGTATGGATGTTTCCTGTGTGACCTGTGGACTCTGTTCTGCACAATTTAGTGGTGAAAATGTTGCATAGGAATCACATACGGACCACCATGAGAGCACAGTGTTTTTGTCTGGTCACTCAGTGTATCTTACCCATGAGCTGCATTCATGCTGCAGAAACACTTGTTTAATGTTGCTTCTGTGACGACCCTCTATGGTATTGGTTGTTGGGCTGGCTGTCCCTCTCTCTTGTGTTTCAGGTGCTGGGTGGGTGTGGCCAGCTGGCATGTGAGAACAACTGGGCCTGGTGTCCCGGTCCCGGACACTTCTTATTGACAACTTTATACAGTAGAGAAACACTTTGGGTAATGCATCTTACTCAGTCATATGAGAGGATGGATCACTTTCATCTTGGTCTGGGATATGTTCAGCTGAGCTTAGCATAAAGACTGAAAGCAGGAGGAATTCAAATGGAGCATGTAAGGTAGACATGTACACATGACAGAAGCTTGACAATAGTAATAGTTGTTTTATTCTAGTAATATTGTTTCTGATAAAGACAAATGTTCATGCAAGATTTTGGATTAAACATCACCAAACAAAAACACAGCACAGACGTCCCTCTGAATATGATTCTGGCTTTTGGATCATGTTGGCCAGTTGATGCTGTAATGTCCAGATTATAGCAACTACAAAACATTATTAAACACTGAAAATACAGCATGACTTTAATCTTTGGTTAAGATGAGGAAATCCAGGAGAAATATGAAACGCATAAAAACATGATATACTGAGTCCGACGTGCAAAGAAACTCTGAACAATAGGAAATGACATCATTGAATTGAAAAGAGGTCTAATAATGAATGAGGCAAATTCACTTCGATACAAACAAATGGTGCATTTAAATACTGGAGGTCCGTTGCTTCTTTTATCAATATGCAGTTCCCTCTAAGGCACCCATCCCTTCGATGGAAAGACATTTCCCTACAAATTTGATAAAAACAAATATTGATAGTTTGCTTATGATACTTCACAAAACTCATTTGCCAACACAATCATGACCGAAACATCCATTTTCTACTTACATTTCTTTCCAAACTTTCAAACATCAATTCAGCTACAGCAGGGCTGTAATACAGCACAGAAATTGGTTCATCATATGTTCTTAGTTAGTGGGATTGATCATTATTATAACCCCGTTTGTTTAAAAGAAAAGGGTAAGTCAGCATAACCTGCTCTGTAACTATTTCATCTTTCTGACCTTCAGCCACGTGCATATCCTCCACTCCCCAGTCATCTTGTAAACACAAATGCACAGTAAAAAGCATAAATAAATGCTCTAATGGTGTCCCTTGACATAAGTCACTCACAACATGGGAAGTATAGCCTCACATATTTTAACCGAGGCCAAAAGAGAGCAACAGCAGGGATTTTATCAGTATGAGAGACAAACCTACTAGAACTCCTGTAATGACCTATTGTGTATAAAATGAGCCCTGGAAACACAACGAGCAAGTTAAAGTTTCATGTCTACAGAAAAACTAAACATTCCTTTCTAAGAAACAGTCCAAACAGTAACATAAAATACATTTAACACAAATCATCTTGGACAGTTACACTTCTACAATCTCATCTATTCACAAAGAGATTTAGTCAAAAGAAAAGTGAAAAACTGAAATATTTTAAGGACCCCATGAAACAAAAACAATGAAATGTATCAAAACAAAAACAAGAGTGTAGAAATCAGTGACGTGATCACCTGCAGTAACTTAAGAAGAGGCAGTGACGAGATGAAGACCTTTCTCTGTGACTTCCGCTGACTTTTCTTTGGTAATAACACAATATGTTTTACAAGATCAGTGTAGGAAGTATGAAGTCGGGTTGTATGTTTTTGGTCTCCATCAGCTCAGTTATCTTACAAACAAACATTTATCGTGTTAAGTTGGTTTCATTTCATTGGGTCTTTAAATGTTTTTAAAAATCAATAACACACACTGTACAATCTACTCTACTTTCATTTCAACAGTTCAAAAACATCATCCACACACTTGTTGACAACACTTCACGAAGTCGAGCTTTTCATCCATCCAAAATAAAACAGACATTTTGGCAGCTCTTTACAAACTGGGGCAAAAGGGGCTGCGGGGGCTAGTATGAGGACGGATACGACTGCACGCTCTCACACAAACATGCTCTCTTCAAATGACACAAATAAAACTAGTGCTGGACTACATTGTAAAGAATAAGTTGAGAACATAATAATGAAGGTTAATACTTTCACGCTCTTTTCTCTTTCCTCTCTGCCATACAGAGGTCAGCAGAACTTGTTGGGACGGACTTAAACATGGGTTTAGTAGGTGAAGGATGGCCTCCCTGATCGCTTCTGCCTCCCAGCTGCCCCTGTAAATAATATGTTTTGTCCATGTGGTCAAGTTAAGAGGAATGTTTTGATATTTCATGTCTTGAAATATTTGAATGTTTAGCTCATCAGACACATTGAGTTAGTATTTTAGTCCTTTTCAGTTTAAACATATCCATCTGTTGGTATTCCTCACTGAAACTAATGCGTGCAGATTGCTGCAATAAAGAAAATTGTTGTCTGATGTGTCTGATGAGAAAAATGGAATTCAAAATTACACCAATACAATAAGATCTCAAATCTCACGGAATCTGTTGTATGCTAATTCTTGTGGACTGATCATGACCGCATTGACGTTATTGAGCAACAGTGCAAAGGCTTATAGAACAAGTACAAGCTACAGTAACAGAGCAAGCTAACTGGCAGTCTTTTTAAGGGAGCGTGGCTGGAAATGTAAGGCACTACAGTCTCAGTTGGAGCGTCTCTGCATCCTTCAGACTTCCATTAATCTGCTTGGGGAGAAACTGGTGGTGGAACTCAGATGGAAGGGCGTCTGTCCTCATTCAGAAACTCCTCACATTCGTAATATGCATAATCAGGAGAGCAGAGATGATATCTGCATTTCAGTGATATCCCTAGAAAGGAAGACTCGCTGGCGGGTGCTACTTCTCGGGTACAGTTTAGGAGTGAGGACAGAGCATGAGGAAGCATCTAGTAGGAAGGAGACGAGGGGAGTCTTGTGTGCTTACAGTCGAGTGAAAGGGCCCACGTGGAGAGGAGCCCTCAGTTTGGGAGAGGAGCAGGAGTTGGTGGTGAACATGGAGGATGGAGAGGAGGAATAAGGTGAAGAGGAAGAAGATGAAGAGTCACTGCTGCTGTTCAGGGTGAAGACACTGGAAATGGCCACATCCACGATACCTTGACATAGCTCTGGATACAGTTTCCTGGTGGGGGTTAACAGATAACAGAAGTGTCAGCTTTCCCTTACACTTGTGTTGCTGACACAGTTTAAACAGTCTGTAGGAAACGATCACAACCCACAGCTAGCTGTGAACGATTTAATATCTAGCATCATTCCAGTTTACTGATAAATACAAATTCAAATGTTTAGCTATAAGACAATGGTAACATTTTCAAAGCCTTCCTATTTCTGTTTCTGGATGGAAACAACTGAAAGGGCTGCTAAGAAAGAAACCTTTTTAACACGAATAATCAGCTGAATGTTACTAACTGTGCACAGGCTGGAGCTCCATTGATCTCAATGAGCCACACTTTGAAGCTCTGGTCCACCATGAAATCAAATCCAAAGAGCTGGAAGCTCTGGTAGGACAGGTGCTTGGTGCTGATCGCCGGCTCAATACAAGTCAGACAGCTCCTGTGAAATAATTTCCAATCATCAGGCTGTTAATAACAAACACCTAGACAACTTCAAGCCATGTGCAAACACGTGATACAATTCATTAGGAACATTTCAGGCATTAAGTCATTTAACCTCTACTGCCATTTGAAAAGGAAATGCACAATTAAAATGCCTAATTCCCAGGTCACACCTTTCCCTTTAAATGATGGCAGCTGGTATTTGGTAGACATCAAAGTCATAATAGTAACACATAAGGGAGCTAATTATCAAATTTTTATGTTTAACTAACAGGTAATACATCACATTACTAATACTATGTGTAATAATACTGCTCTGTGGCGGAGAGGTTTTAAAACACCAGTCAGTTGTGATCAGCTTCATATTGCAGTTAACATTACAGCCACGTAGCAGCTCTGTTAGACCAAACGCTACACACTGGCATGTTTACATGCTAGCATGTTGTTAATGTTTAGCAGGAATGATGTTGTGTGTGTTAGCATGCTAACATTTACAAAATAGCAGTCAATGCAAAGTACAGCTGAGGCTGATGGGATTGTCATCAATTTGGTCATGAATCCAAGATTGATTGTTTAAATGAAAGTTTGACCTGATGATGGCACTAGAAGAACTGTACACTAAAATCATTAGAATTGATCCACTAAGAACCTTGAATATCTGTAGACAATTTCATGGCAAACATCTGAACATCGAATGTCAACCTCGTGGTGCTGTTAGAGGAAACGTCAGGGGTTCACCAAAGTTAAAAGCTTTCATGCTCTGGGGACCATGAATGTCTATACAAAGTGGTGGACCTATATGTGCCTACAGGGTGAATTTGAAAGCCAAAGCACCTGGAAAACATATCACTACTGATATTCTGTTTTTATCCAACAATCCAATCAAAGCTCCACAAAGATAACATGATTTGATGCCATGGAGCAGTTAAGATCTCACTTATTTACAGCTTTACCTCATCTCATCTCTTGTTTGTATCCAGCTATCCAGAGGAGTAAAATGTTGTTGACCAACCAGGTAACTAATAACTAGGTTATTTACTTACACTGTCAAGAAGGACAAATTTGACTAGACAACTCAATCAGCATTTTTCATCTGTAGATTTTGAACAATATCTCCAACCACTCAAATATGCTAAGTATAAGTTTTTGTGTTTGGGGTAAGATACAGAATAAAACTGATATATGAATTTTAAAAAACCTATATTTATATTTCTGTTTTCAGTGTGATATGGGAAAGCCAAGCTATCTGTTAGATAAGATCCACAAATAAAAACTGCAGAAAAAACAAGAGGGACCTACTTTATGATCTGCTTGATCTGAGGTAATATGGTGGTCTCCAGGGTGACGCTGTGAGTGTTCAGCAGGTACAGCCTGAACTCATCAAAGAACAACTCGTTCCCTTCCTCATAGCGTCCGTAGTTCTGGGAGTGCTCCTTCTGGATGCAGTGGTTGGTCAGGTGGCTGGTCATGTCCTGGAGGTCAGAGCTGTTGTAGGGCTCTGAGGAAGTCCGCAGCACACCCTCCCGGTATAAATAGATGTTATATTGATGGTCCACAAGCACCCAGCTCCTAGAAATACCACAGCATACCCCGACATGAGCTACATGTTACAACGTTACAAAGTCAAGACAGACCAGCTCATTATCTGTGGGTTTGTGTCGAACATAAAAGACTTGCCTGATGTCAAACTTCCGATGCCCCGGCTCCAGAAGCAAAGGTTTCTCCAGGTACTTCTGAATAACATGAACCTGTCCCTGATTATCAATGTACTCCAGCAGCTGATTAGCATCATGGGATATCAAAATACCAGCACCTGTCACAATAAAAACAAAGAGAAAAACAAGATATTAAGCTCCAACTGATGCAATCTGTCACATCTTCAACTAAAAACTGCAAACAATACAAGCAGCAGGAGAACAGGGGATTTATATGGGGGAAGGTGGCCTTTAACAGAGCAAAGCCTTTCAAAATAGCTCAGAAAGAATATGTAATCTCTTTGAGAAAACACTAAAGGGGAAATGTCTGACTAGGACTTACTTGTATATTAGATTAAACCAATAAAAAACATGGATGACAGATTTTACCTTTAGCTCCAGCTGAAGACTTGGCTATCCACACTGTGCCCTCCCCACTTTCTTTTTTAGACTGATAGGAGGCCAAGAAAACTTCTCGCTCATCCGTCTTGGGATTGTTCTTCAGATGGCTGACCCCATTGGTAGCTGGAGCAACAGGGGTGTTGAGGTTAGTGGGATAGATGATGTAGGATTCTGGGAACCAGTTACAGGAGTCCGACAGCTCTGGGCTGGTCTTTATTAGTCTAATGGTAAAGAAGGGAAATGGTCAGCTAATGTAACCCCCATTAGTAACAACAATGATTTTTCATTTAAAAAGACAGATACACACTTGACCAAGGAGGCCTTTCTGCAAAGCTTGTCTGCTCCTCTGTAGTAATTCACCAGCTGCACCAGTCCTGGTTCATGACCTGTCCAAGTGGGGACATTTTAAAATACCACATGTGTACACAAAGAGCCTTGACTGCACATCTAAATGAGAGACAGAATCTTTCCACAGGATGCTGGAGCAAGCTTCCCTGCACAGTCACAGCATGTCCCACCCTGAGTGGGTGGGACACACACAAACATACACTTCCGCTGCTGTCAATCAGCACCATATGAAATAAGAAAAAAACATAATTTACCTAGACGTCCAAAGGGCAGTCTGTTCCGCTCACCGAGCATTAAGTTGAATCTGGGATTGTCTCTTTTCAGCCTCTTCCATTGTCCAGTTGAGAGGAGGATTTTGGAAACTTCTGCATAAACAGTGCTGTTTTCGTCACGGGTGACAAAGGTGTATATCGGGGAATTCATAACGCCAAGTTGACTAGGAGGGGAAATATATAATAGAAACGATTGAATGTGTAAATAACTTAGCTGTCTAGCCAGTCATGAGGCTATCTGGTTGGCACTGCAGCAGACAGACGGTTCAGCGTTATCTCCTCTGTCTGTGCCATAATGATGAGTCAGTCATATCAGTCCACTTCCCAGTTAACTTGCACTATCGATCTGAAGCTCCGATTCAGAAGTCTGAGTAGCACGTATTTATAGAAAACAGTATAACACGTGAATGATAGCGATGCAATGCTACTCAGTAGACAGACATCCTTCAGTAACTCCAGACAAGGGTGTGACTGACTGCTGCTACCGGCTCCTGGGGCTGGTCCCGTCTGGATTAACTTACATCCCGTCTCCCGGTTTAGCTATAGCTAACCAACTGCGGCCACTGTGAACCGCTATCCGTGAAACTTTTCTGGTAACACTCCTCAAAGACACAGACTTTAGACAGAAAACATAGTGCAAAAGATGAACTAACTAGCTAGTTAGTTAGCTACACAATATCACAAACGCAGTCTATGTTTCCAACAGAAGTGTCTGCTTTATGCTCCAAGGCTCTGCAGCCGCTGTCATCCAACGTCGACGGCATAAACAAAAAGCTCCACGGTTGTGGTTAGTGTAGTTAACGCGTACAATGATATCACGGGCAATTGGCATTTAACTTATTTAAATACACAATCAAAGTTAATGGACAAACCTTGGAATGTAATTTATATACAAAAATAATTTCTTTAAAAGTCATACATGTCGGAATCCCGTGCCCGACTTGAATTTCAACAACGCTGGTACAACATTACCCAGAATGCAACACTATTAAGCGACGTTAAGTCGTTACATGTATTTAGCATAATGCGGCCATAAGATGGCGACGTAGACCTCAGCACAAGTTAGAAGACAGGACCGTAGTGTTCAAACCATTGTTCGGAGAAAAGTTTCGAAACTCAAGTAAAATGTTCTTACACTGGGTAAGGCCAGTGTAGTTTCTAATGATCAATCATTAATTAAGAAGCTGTACGTGGACATTGATAGAGCGGAACACATTAATAGACAGTGACTAGTCTCTGGGCGAACCTGGAGGTTAAATGGAGCACTCCCTAGTCGTGACACGTTATGGGTCCCGTTCCAATATATTCAAATACGTTATTTGTTTCAATTTAGCTCTAAATTTTTGGGAATGTTTTCAACTTAAGTCGGCGTTTTGTCAACTGAATAATGACAAAGTTAGGTCCGTTTAGGCTTGGTTTCTACATTTGGCCAAATCGATGCTCAAAGACTAATTTAGGTTTCCAATGAACGAATTGGAACGTAGCAGGAAGTAGTACTGTTGAAGAAGAAGAGGGTGGCGGGAACAGCTACACCACAAGTTAAAGTACAACGGCTTTTAACAAGTTGAAAAACACGTTATAAAACCGGTGTTCGTAGTACACTTTTATCAGACTATCGTAAGAAGATATCACTAATAGTAAGTGACGTCCCTCATCCTCAGTATTGTGGCCTGTTGTGTGGTGCGTGATATTTTCAGTTAACACGTAAAGTTAACGCAAGTAAGTTAAGTCCTGTCCATAGACTGTAACTACATGTCATGGAGGCGATGCTAGGTTTCCCTGTCACTCGAATTATTGATAACCTAAAGTTAAAGGACACCACAGCAGCTTTGCCAGTGAGCGTCCCTCTAGTACAGCTACATATGCATCAAATTAGATTCAATATTTAGCCAAGTTGGGTATAGTTAAAGGGACGTTCTAGCGAATGAACACATATTCATGGTTAGTAACATTGCTACTCATATTGTTACCTGTGGCTCCTTTTTCAAGACTGAGAAAACAACCCTTTATGTTTAGAGTTGATCTCAGCTGAGGCGTGGAGACTGACAAAGCCTGCTTTAAAAATGGAGGTGTTTCAAAGATATGGGCATGTATGAGGCAGGGAGGGTATTACCGAAGAGATGCTATTGAGTTGAGATCCAGCCATTTTGGAGCTTCACCCATACTATTGACTACATGTCAGGATATCTCAGCCTCTGCTGCTCCAATCTTAACCATGCTTTTTAAATCTGTTCATTTTAGACTCTGCATTTGATCAAAGTGCAATACAAAATCAGTGGTTTTCCGTATCATATGCCCATACATGTCACAGAATGCAATGTAACGAGATGTAACTTTATTGTGTGCATGGGTCAGGGTTGATACGTGCCTCCTTGGATTTTACTGAGGTCATGTATTTTTAATAACGTTGGTCCCCTCTCCTTCACCAGACTGGAGCAGGCCAGGCATGAGTGGCGCACACCTGGACGAATGGCAGAGAAGGTCCTTTGACATTTCATCTGGCAACTGTACACCTGAACAGACGGCCGATGCCTACCGGGCCCACATCCTCTCCATTCAGTATGCATGGGCAAGCTCCCAGCTCTCTCAAGCCGGCATGGCCAGCCTGCTCAGGACCTACTCGGAGCGCTACGCCGCAGTGCTGGACTCAGATGACCCCCGCACAGGGCTTAACAACTATGCAGAGAGCGCGCTGCATCTGGCCCGCAGTCAGAGGAACTACAGTGACAAATGGGAGTCGTCCCTGAACATGGAGAGTGTGCTGGAGCTGCCCTGCGTGCAGAAGATGATTCAGGCAGGGACAGAGAGAGGAGGCTCCCTGGTGGCACCAGGAGATGTCAACATATCTGTCGGGCATGAGAGCAGAGGCAGCTCACTGTCTGCTCACTTTACTGATGTCAGGTCAGAGGCTGCGTTGTTCAGACCTGTAGGATCACCACAGCCTAAAACAGAGGTTAACACTGTCAGTAACCCTGTTACTAATGTTACGTCAGAGAGGCCCAGAGGCTCTGAGGGGTTCTCAGGTAATCCAAACTCTTCCTCCCGACCTGCATCCCGACCACAGTCTGTGTTTAGTCATCTTCCTTCAGTTCCACAGGAAAACCCGGGCCCTACAGGGGGCACACAAAACTATCAGTCCTCCTTCTTCCCCACCTCCAACCCATGTAAGCGGAAGAATTTTTACAATCCAGACGGAGGGGATGGTGGCAGGGGGCAACACGGAGGTCAAGCAGGCACCGACCCCCGAACTGGAAGCCACTTTAAATCGGCTCGCGAGCAGTTCATTGTTGATCAACAGAAAAAGCATTCCCATCAGCCACAGAGAGGTCAGACCACTGGGGTGGCAGCAACTGTGAAGAAATCTCTGGGTGCTAACAGACCTCGAGCTGCATTCTCTAAATTTGTATCACCTATTCCACGACAGGAAGAGGAAGAAGGTGGGGCGAGCGGTAACCCGAATCAGGAACCTCAGCTCCTGGATGAACGTCTGAAAAACTTTGAACCAAAGATAATCGAGCTGATCATGAGTGAGATCATGGACCATGGGCCTCCTGTTGCCTGGGATGACATAGCAGGCCTGGAGTTTGCCAAGACCACCATCAAGGAGATTGTGGTTTGGCCCATGCTGCGACCTGACATCTTTACAGGCCTCCGTGGTCCACCCAAAGGCATCCTGTTGTTTGGACCCCCAGGGACCGGGAAAACCCTGATAGGAAAATGCATAGCTTGCCAGTCAGGTGCCACCTTCTTTAGCATCAGTGCTTCATCGCTCACATCCAAGTGGGTGGGTGAAGGAGAAAAGATGGTGCGAGCCCTGTTTGCCATTGCCCGCTGCCACCAGCCTGCTGTCATTTTCATTGATGAAATCGACTCCCTTTTGTCCCAGCGGACAGACGGGGAGCACGACTCATCCCGTAGGATAAAGACAGAGTTCTTGGTTCAGCTGGACGGGGCAGCCACGGCAGCAGAGGACCGCATCCTGGTGGTGGGCGCCACCAACCGGCCACAAGAGATAGACGAGGCTGCCCGACGCCGCCTGGCAAAGAGGTTATACATCCCCCTGCCTGAGGCAACTGCCCGATGGCAGATAGTGACTAACCTCATGGCTCAAGAGAAGAACCAGCTGATGGAGCAGGAGGTGGAGAGTGTGGTGACAGCCACAGGGGGCTTTTCAGGGGCTGATATGACTCAGCTGTGTAGAGAGGCAGCTCTGGGGCCCATCCGCAGCATCCAGCTCAGTGACATTGCAACTATCACTGCAGATCAGGTGCGACCAATCCTCTACGGTGACTTCCAGGAGGCCCTGAAGACGGTACGACCCAGTGTCTCATCGAAAGACTTGGAGCTGTATGAAGAGTGGAATAAGACGTTTGGATGTGGACGTTAAACCTGGCTCCTCATCCTCATGATCCTCTACCTCTGTTAAAGTTATGGATGTTAGGTTTCACCACACCCTGTGTCTCCAACGGGTCGTTTCTGTTAGTTCATCTGTTTACAACCAGCCTGATGTGTGATCCACTAGCATTAGCATGTCCTTGCATGCTGTTGTAACTACACCTGAAACAACCAGTTCATTCATTCATACTGTTTCTTTGTGGTTTGGTGTGTACATGAACTGTTATTCAGGTGAAACAAAGATCTCAGTTTAAATTTCTTGAGTAAGTAATTAGCATCCTTCATATTATATACAGTGTTCGCTCGTTGCTTTAGTTTGTTTCATTTTATTGCATTGCCAAAATGTTTTTTTTAATAATAAAATTACATTTTGCCCTGATCGACATATTTGTTTATGTCTGAGAAATGAAACTAACCAATAGTGAGTTTATCTCCAGTGATTTGTGTCAATTCTCACTTGGTCCTCCTCCCCATCTAATCCACAGAGGGCAGTGTGATCACTATGTTGAGACTTTTATTTGCACATCTTGCTTGTCCTGAAATGTTCCTGGCTAGATGTGGTAATCGTATCCGTGGAAGAGGCCAAGACCATCTACAGTCCAGTGTTTAAAAAACAAAAACAAAACCCTATAAAGTTTTGCATTTGCTTTTCCTTCCTTCCTGTTGGTGATTAAGACACCAGTGGACTCAACAGGAACAGTTGTTACTGCAATACATCCCTTTTATTAGACAATAGGCATGACCTCCATGATTTAAATTTCATTACTGACACTGATCCACGGGGTTCATGGCTTCTGTAGATGTACATAGTTCAAAGTACGGGGCCCTCGCTCTCCTCCACACAGCAGAAACTTGATTAATCCTTTGCCCAGTGGTCAACAGAGATTCTTAACATTGTTGAGTTTTTGAGTTGAATGCCTCTCTGTGCTATTGACCATTATAGATTGTGCACACATGAAGTGAAATTCTCATGTAAAATTAATGAAAAAAAATCTGGAGGACCATGAAAAAAGTCTTTCATTTATTTTTCATCTTTTTGTCAAGTCCCTGATAAATATTTCAGAACCTTGTGGTTGGCCACTGTATTGAAACTTTGTTGAATTAGCCAGCAGTGAAAGTAGTCACCCCCCCCCCCCTCGGGCATCACCGAACACGGGGACTCCTTCACAGCTGGAACGGGACAGATGCACAGAATTCCTCTGGTGCTGGCGGGATCCATAGAGCAAGGACTGAAAACGGTGCCATATGGTGTAAGCTTGTAGCTCAGTTTGACTGTGGCTGTGTAGCAGTGGTCACTTCTGGGGATATGTGGTCACAAACACACATTACACTGTACATTTATTTATTTATTACATTAAACAATGTCATTTTACTGCTTTTACTTAAATAACCTGGAGATTGTGATGATTTTTTCTAACTGCTATAAGTTGCCTAAGTTTGAAATATTGTATGAGATTCGAGAGATACAAGAGTCGTACAACAATAATGTAAAAATAATAAAAAATTCTTGTTTTCAAAATTGTATCTGAGTAAAAGTAAAAAAGTATTTTTCAGCTAAATGTACTTAAAGTTATAATCCTTAAGATTTTCAGGAAATCAAACCTCGTTCATCGTGCTATTTATGGTATGTTTTTAGTAATAGCCATCCAATGCATTAACATTCTGTAATTACTTATCCATACGGTAGTTTTCATTGCCTTCACGCGCACAAGAGATTCATAGGAAAATGCAGAATGTAGTCCAGGATTATCTACATTTTATATTAGAAAACTACTTGAGCCGTGTGCTGCATGAAGTCAGGTAGTGTTTGCAGTTATTACTGACAGACTGAGTAAAACAACATGACTTGCTGTTTGTGACCACGGGTGTCACTAAACCAATTATGACTGATCAATCATTTATGGATTACAAGAGTCAAAAGTAAACACTCATACTATAATATATTACATAGGTTGGTTTATACTGATGCATCAGTGCCTAAAGTAGCATTTTACTGTTGCAGCTGGTGACGTTGCACCTAGTCTGAGGAGTTGTGACATGATTAATGGGGTAGGAAAGAAGGAAAAACAAAGTTTTTAATACAAATTTATATTATTTTTTTGACTTTTCTCTTATATTTTTTGTGAAATATGGATCATTTTGGGGCCTCAAGTGAAACCATTTGAGAAATTAAGTGGAGAAATGTCCCTTGTGACAGGGGCCCAGAGGAGACACTACTTTGTTGTAGGTTGTCACAAGCCAGACAGGTTGGGAACCACTGGTTTAATCTTTTATAAAACAATCCAATGTATGTCATGTAAAATCTTAACCTGAAAAGTACCCAGTAACTGCAGCTGTTAAATAAATGTAGTGCTACAATATTTTATTTTATTTTATTGTATTAGAAATACTCAAGTAAAGTACCTCAGAATTTAAGTGAGTGTATTTATTTACCTTCCACAACTAGATAAAGACCCTGTACTTTCAAGTATACGGAATGGCCCATTTGCACATTTATTAAGAAATCTGCATTTCCAAATAGATGTCAGATGTTAGATGTTAAAAAACACAAGATGAAACTGACCAAATTCACAAAGTTTTCCAGTGAATATTCTGTTACAGTCGTCCATTAATGGGACACAGGCATGTAAAGTGTGAAAACGTCTTGTTGGATCCTGTTAACAGCACAACTGGAAGTGGTTAAGTCTGATTCTTAAAGGAGTATTTCAGTCAGCTGGCTGAAAGGGGAAGTGAGATTTGGGATTCTGGCAGGGCCAGAGTTGGTTGGCCAGATTATCCTTCTCATGCAAATGCCCTCCCTCCCTTGTTGGGTCCCAGTCAAGCTTGGGGGGGTTCAGCACTGGCCACAGCTGCTTCCCGCTTCTGCTAAATCACACAACAGCCATCTGGACGAGGCTGTCGCCGCACAACGCCGCTGAGCTCCTCGGCTGAGCCTCTCCAGACAGGCCTGGCCCTCAGAGCCCCGGCCCCTGCCTTCTGCTCCAGTGCCTGATCCTCTCGGTCCCAGCTCTCTTCTGCTGCTGCTCCTCAGAGGACCACTGGGACTCTTCAGGTCCTGGACACAGCATATGTAGATATGCTGGTGTGTGTGTGTGTGTGTGTGTATGGATGGTCTTCACATTCATGACACCTGTTTGTGTGTGTGCTGCTTATGCTACCAGTACTCCCCTGATGTCACAATTTTTACATGAGGGTCCCTGAGCAGACAAATGCCACCGTGACGTGTTAGCCTTGTAGACTGTTTGGCATCCTTGTAAATTATGATGTCATGTAAAAAAAAAACAATTTATTAGTTAGGAATTATAGAAATTAGGGTTTATAAAAACTACAAAACCACTGAAAAAGAGATCCATATTAGAAAATGAGCTTTTTTGCTAAATCTAGACTGTACTTTGCAACTAAACATGATCATTTTAGGCGGAGAAGTGTTTATTTATTCACCTCTTACTGTAAATGTTCTTGCAGCGTGTTCAGTGTTTGTCTAATTTGTATTCAAATGCCAGTCATTCACTCTTTCGTGGCTCTTCCTTGACAGGCAGCAGTGAGCAGCATCTTGAATGACATCTAAAGTTAATTATTTCAGAAGGTTCGAGAGTGTGAAATAAAATCTCCATATTTCTTAAGAGATACAGTGATATAATGATATAATGATACAGTAAAACTCTGAGAAAATGTGCGTTAACTCCAGGAATCATTTTCCTGAGCCTGGCCCTAATATACGGTAGACTTCAAACAGTTTAATGTGTACATTTGCATATTCTTTGACAACTAGTTAATACAGCTCAGTAAAGAAAAACTATCCTATTAAAAACATATGAATTTGCCATAAAATATCCATAGAACAATATAAATATAAAAATAGCTAAAGGTCTGTTAGAAAGTAAGCCTCTATTCATACAACTAAAAATACAAAATACACTTCCCCAGTCTTTGTGCATATATAAAATATCCTTTATTGATATTTTGCAAGCATAAAGCTCCTTCAAATCTCAAATAGCTCATTTTCATTTTGTGAGTGAAACAATTCTCAGCCATCAAGTATAAAACAAAAGGCCAGCAGCAGTCATGTTTTCACCTCAAATACATTTAGTACAGTTGGACAGAGAGAGATGCAGCTTTAATTAACTACTCTACAGACAAACACCGACCACCGTAATAAATACAAAAACAGACAGGCTTGTAAGTGTGATATAAATAGTATGTAGGTTGTTACAAATACAGGAACAGGTTGAAACCTTGGAAGGACATGTAGGGTTATCTACACTGATTGTTAACATTTTATTGATTGTATTTAATACCAATATTAATATGGATTTTCCTGCACTGAAAATAACAGCAGAATATAGTTGACATATAGTTGACGGCAGAATTTAGTTGACATTTCAGACACCACACAAATGTGTAAATGTCATGTGAATATCTTTTCTATTTTAAATCGAGAAAACAAAGTCTCTGCCTGGGTTTCCAAAAGAAAAGACACACTGTAAATACTGAACACTGTAAATACATCATTTAAATCCTATGTAGCATGCGGCACAGTAAGTCTGCCGTGTTGTCTTCACTGAACCACATGAATGAACAAGTCTTCCTTTTTCAAATTGTATTTGAAATGAAAATAAATGGGTTTGAATATACATTTATCTGTGTTCAACAAACATGCATACTTTGTATAAAAAAACAACGTTCTGACATCCACAGTGTATTTTACATTTTGTATTTCTCTGCATTTGTTTCAGAGGTATGCCAACGAGTGAGTGTGTGTGGCATGTTTTCCATATGTACACCTGTTTTGTCTGTGTGAAAGTGTGTGATGTCCTCGGGTTGTCCGGTGGGATCAGTAGCGATGCTCACCTCGCGTTATGTGAGAGGAGAACTCGTACCTGTCTTGACTCCGGTGACCACAGAGGTTGCACTCGAAGGGGTCTCTGAAGCCATGGCAGCCCATGTGAATGGTGTACATGACGTGGTCCAGGAAGAGAACGCGGCAGTGTTCGCAGCGGTACGCCCTCACCTGCTCCCCATCTGCAGTCACCACCTTGAAGCCCTCGGAGGCCATCTCCATGCTGGCCCGGATGGCCTCGTACTGCCTCTGCTGCTCCTCCTTCACCAGAGGGAGCACGCCGTTCCTCACCCCTGAAGTGATGTGGTTGGTCAGGTAGATGAGGCCGGGGGCCGCCCCGCCTGGACGATCCTCATTGTTGCTCTCGGTGTCTGTGGAGTCCTGGCCGCTGTGGCTGGGCGAGCCGTCCTTCTCGCTGGAGGCAGACTTGGAGTTGGAGAGCAGCAGCAGGTTCTCAGCTGCGCTGTCTTTGGCTGAGAGGCTGTGGCCTGTCCCCACGTGGCCCTCAGACGCCTGCTTATGGAGGGGGAACATGGAGCCAAGGCCCACGTCGGAAGAGGAGGCCGGGGAGGTCTGGACCAGAGGCCGGAGCGACTCTGCCCCCAGGTAGCTGATGGCACTGTTGATGGCCTGGTCGATGACGTGAGGCTGAATCAGCTCACCTGCTCCTCCATCATAGGAGAGGTCTGACAGACGTTTGTCACCTGAGGGCCCAGAGAGAGACAGAAGGATATACTTTACTGACACATTTTACGACATCCTGTGATTTCACCATCTAAATACTGAGCCTGCCCCTCTCTAGCTGAGTTTGAAAATGACTCACTGCTACTGTTTTTCTGGTCTCATGGTTATTGGTAGTTCTAGTCTGATACTAGCAATTTCCTAAATATTTAATATTTAGTTTTAAAGATAATGATCATATTAATACAAAATGTATACAGAGGGTTAAACACTCAGCAAATACTGAAATATAGTAACAGCAATTAAACTAATTAAAAGCTGAAATGCAAAAATATACTTTTTTCTGTTACACAGCATGCATTCTGCAGAAACAGGGTGGTAAAGAAAAATGCAACACTAATTAACACAAAACACATTGCAGTTGCACTTTTGCAGCAGTAGCGACATTGAATTTACACAAAGGAAGCAGATTTTAGCCCTTACCCACAAACTTCTGTGGCATAGTGCTCTTACGTTTAGCTACATTATTAGCTAGTCTGTCTAGCACCAAGGCTCTGTCAGATCCCGTCTGGCTTAAGTCTTCCCTCTGCTCATTCTGGTTGCTTTCTTCCTTTACTACTGGAAAGCAAGACAGAAAAGTAGATTTCAGAGTCAAAGTAATTTGAGTTGGTCCTGTTTAAAGTGATGAGCTGGTGCCTGAATAACACATGATGGTATTTTCGGGTCTGATGGTATTTTTCTTGCAGAGCACAGAGCGGACTATTCTGACACATACGAAGCACTTGGTCTATAAATATAGTATATGCTCACAGATGAAGTGTAGATGTGTTTCTAAGCATTATATGCAGAGGTTTACAGCACCCTGTGCAATAAGTTTCTCAAAGATTTTAAAATGTATTCATTCAAATTATGACTGCTGAGTATATATGGACAAATACAGAACTTTATACTTACAACATGTTTAAATGGAATTATTTTTAATAGCTAAGTAACTTCTGCATGAACCTACATTGAAATGGAAATGACAGTAATTTAACCTGACCTGTTGGAGCATTTGGCAACAGCGACATTGTTGACATGGTACACTGCTGTTGAAGTAAAGTAGGTCATCAGGTTTAGGTGAAAGTGCAGTGCGTGTTCTCTTGAGGCACCAACCTGTGTAGATGCTGCTCTGCAGCCCCATGCACTGGAGGTAGTTGTGACACCGCTCCTTGTGCTCCTCGAGAGAACTGCGCTGCTTGTAACTCCGCCCACAATAAGCACATTTGTGGGGTTTTCCAACTGTAAAAAAAAACCCCATTATGTCAGTGAACACAGCACTGTATGTGATGGCTGGTATTAAAATGCTAACCCATGGTTGACTTTTAAATGAATAAATGTTGGTTTAGTTACATAAAAATACAAATACAAATATATAAATACAGTAATAATGATCGACCTATAGTCAAGTTAATCTGTGTTTCTAAATGGTAGCTCCTTCCTGGAAAGGGATGGATAATACATTTCCAGTTTGATTGGAACAATTAAAAAATGTGGTGAGACACATTTTTTTGTCGATACAAAAAGTGAATCGACAGAGAACCCAAGGAACTAGTCTGGCAGTACCGCCCACACTGTTTGATTGACAGATGAACTTTGGGAAGTCCAAAGCAAGAACTTGCATTGTGCATTAACATGGTTGTAGCTACTACTGAGGTCATGTACTCTGTGTCTTTGGGGGGAATTTGGGAAGCAACTTGAGGGAGTTTACTTTCTAAAATTAAATCTTACTCATAGTGGGTATTTTATAATCTGATTAATTTATAGACTTGCTGTAATCTTTTACAGCTTTTATGCCAACAAAAATAAATAAATAAGGGATAAACTATTAACTATTAAGGATATAACCATTACTAACCCAACCAGAAGTTAATTCCTGGCCTTTTAAACTAAATAATAATATACCCAGAGTTGTTGAACATAATCAATTTGAATAAATGAAATAGATAAAGTACATATTGTAAAAAAAAATAATCTTATGTTTGTGTCTGGTTAGATTTTTTTTTTTTGGGGGGGGGGGGATCCTCAGTATTTCCAAATTCTGGCCACTAAGTTAACTTATTCCTCTTTGGTATGGAAAAAACTATACTATAGAAAAAATATAAATGACCCACTCTGTTTACCATGAACATGGGCAATGTAGTTTATGTTTGGTGTAAAGTCCTGCTGCTATAAATACTTACTAATGCACCAAATGTGTATTGATCCACAGCTGAAAGTAGTCTCCAACAAATGCACTGTTTACTCCAGTTTGCCAAAACTACAGTGCCCTGCTGTTTTTTACTCAGCTTTTAAAAAATGAAATTATATATCTGTGAACTGTTTTTAAAGACTTTAAAGTATATTAAATAATTCAACTTGCATTACTTATTGTTGTTAGTTAAGGCAGTTGAACGTGTTAACGGATTTAAATTGAATCTGGTGTGCAAAAATAATCTTTACTATCCCTTTACTATTTGACTATTCAGAGCAGGCTTTGTAAGTGATCTGTTTACACCCAAAAATGCATTAACACATACTTCTGCAAAGCATTTGCAAAAAAAAAGTGACACCATATCTACACCCTGTCAACTTCCCCTTATATAGCCCTCAGCTCTCACTGTCTGTGAAGGATTCCATCCAGCAACCCGAGAATTACCACGAGTACGCTTACTCACCCGAGTGAGTGCGTAAATGGCCTGTGAGGGCGTCCCTCCTGCGACAGGCGTAGCTGCACAGGTGACACTTGAAGGGTTTCTCCCCTGAATGGAGCTTGATGTGACGCAGTAAGTTGCCCTTCTGGGTGAAAGAGGCACCGCACTGGCTGCACTGGAAAGGACGTTCTCCTGAGGACAAGAACACAACAGACGCACATTACTGTACAGAGGCAGATCAAACACAGGGAAAAAAACGGAATACCTTATGTGTTTAACTGGCACCCAATATTATATTTGTTTCATGTACCCTACCAGGCAGATTTTTTATGTTTTTCTTGATTGCACTACTCTCCCTAATATCACAATGTTTGACAACAATAAGAGCACAGTCTTTGTCTTTTCTATGAGGATGAAAAAGCGTGTTGCTGCTATGGGGATGCGGGGTCACTGCACTACAAGCATCCCGAGCGCCAGAACAAGTCGGATGATGGAGTGTCTCCGGGGCAGAGAGCGATCCAGCAGCCTGTGGGAGGGTTTCTCAGCAGAGTGACACTCCATCTCTCCATGCTCCCCCTGCCCCACCGACTTCTGGCGCTCTGATCGAACAAGAGCCTTTCAGACTCAGCCTGCCAGTTCCGTAATGCACCATTGCCTGGGTCAATTTGATCTGAAAATCTCATTTTTTCCTCTTCTTCGTCTCTAAAATAAGAGCGGCACATCACAATGCAAATTCAGCCTCATTTGAATAAAGCGAAGGAAACACTTTGTGTTGAGAGCCAGTCTTCCTGATCAGCGCTTCTGGAATAAACCAATATCCAGCCTCTCCGAGTGTTGTGGCATTCTGTGAGAACGTTTTAATATGGCTTTTTTTTCAAAGGCCCCCCATAAAATAAGAGTCACCAGTGAAGCAGCAAAAATATATAAAAAAGGAAATTCATTAAAAATGCATTTCAGGAGCAACGACTCACCACAGAATATTTTCTATTTAAATAGGAGGCACTTCATTATATCTTTTATTGTACTTTCTTTTGCATTTACATTAGCCTAGTGTTCCTTTCTTCCATTTTGAGTTTCATTAGTTTCTAAAGCTTGACAGTTAAGTGCCTTTTTCAAAAATGTTCCCCACCACTGGTTTGGCTTCATTACAATAGAATATCAATTTTGAAATTTGAAAAACTTTTAATAGCCAGATAATTGTCATTTAATTGCAGCAGATATCCTGTTTCTCAACTGAGGGCATGTTTTATCGGACCAAGTATGTCTCTGTTTCTTTATCACAAAATAATTTGATCAGTTACTGTTTGCTTGTTATGTGGTGATTCAGAGTCATTTAGATGAACAATAATATATGCTAATGGTATGCTCAAAACCTATTTCACGCACGATAGGAAGGTCTACATGCATACAGCCAAACGCAAGGATGCCATTACAGCTACTACTGAGTATGAGGGTGACTGCAAACATAAGAACAGGCTCTAAAGTTTATTTCTAAGACTCCATCACTAATGTTTGTGTGTAGACAAAGGGAGAAAACTACACTGAGACCTTCATTTTTGCCATTTTAACCCTAAAGACATGCTCTAAACATGGGGGAGGAGCCACAGCAGGCACCTTCTACCCCTCATCCATCCTCTCATACTAACAGTGAACATGGGTGCAAAGGAAGGGCAAGAAGTATTGCAGATGGCTTACCAGTGTGGCTTCGCTTGTGCACCATCAACACATTGGGGCCAATGCAAACTATTCCACAGATATCGCACTTGAGCTTCCCGTTGGGCAGCCGGATACCGCCGGCCGAGGAGAAGGCCTTGGCTTCGGGGCTCGGCTGTGAGCCGTTCAGCTTGGCCCCCGAGGCATCGATCACGCGCAAGTCTTCCGCGCACTCCTCCTCCTCCACGCCATTCATGTCACAGGCCAGCCCATTCTCCTCATCACTGCGAGCCTCAACTTTAATGTTACAGGCTGGAAAAGAGGGCAAGGGGGGGCCACGGTTTAGAATACGAGCATGATTTTTTCATGATGTTATATGCTAAAGATGGGCAATTTACCAGTGTAATATTGATACTGTGACATGAGAATAGATAGAGCTGCTTATTGTAACATTGTGATGTAGCCTTTAAGCTGGTCTGAAAGGCTTCATAATAGGAGAGTGAAACGATTTTGTCAACCTATTTGACATTCATTCATTTAGTGAGGGCCACCGAATGAATGAACGTTTCTAATAGATTTGTGCTCATTTTACCAAACTGATCAGTTCTAAATTATGTAATTATTAAATCAGGAATTCTGTTTTCTCCATTCTAAGTAAATCTGTTAAATCTGTTATTTTTATTTTGTGTTGTTCTTAATTTATTTATTTTATTAAACTGTTAGACTTATTTCATAATTCACCTGACCAGTTGCCATTGTTAAATTCATCTTTGTTTTATTGTATGGCTTTTTGTTATGCTTATCTCACCAGCACTATTCCATTTTTTTCTTTGCATGAGACATGTCATATTATTTGTTACTTACATACTGGTTTTAGAGAGACTATACTGATGGACTCAAACTGTGTTTCTCGCAGCAATGAAACAGAACTGTAATACGGCCTGGCTTTATCTGGATTCCTTCAGTATGGTATTGTAGTCAATGTGGTTCTGTTCATTCCCTCTTGCTTCTGTTGGGATAGACACTGTAATAGCACTGTAATGACAAACCTCCTTTGGTGCACAACATGACATTTTCATGTTTACTGGGATGCTGCATCAAACCTTCCCCTTATTTCAGGCGTTTTTGTGAAGTCAACAAACATCAGATAAGATCAACCCACAGCCCACTCATTTAAACTGTAGACTCTACTGCTCATTTGTTTTCAAAGCAGCATAGTTTATTTCACAAGGATACAAAGGTGGAGAGCATGTCTACTGTTTAAGGATGTCAGTGATGAGATGAAGAAACACACAGATCATCTCATACCATCACACTTTGGTGAAACAAATGACAGCAAGATAAACAGGAAACAGAGACACAGGAAGCAGTGTGAAACTAGGGACGACAGTGGTGTCGATTAGAGCAACAGAGCACGCTGAACACACACAGGCACACACAAGACACACTCGCATTTGGTCTTTTCACCATTCAGAGTCTCAATCTGTCTAATTCCCGAGCTGTTGACAGTAAAGAAAGTAAATGCTACATGATTGATGAATACTAACTATTATTTATGGAACGATAAGAAATGTCTGGTGTTCCCAAAGTGATCAGAAAAGGAAAGTGTGCTGTTGAACTACCAGCTCCTTCTTTTCTCACCAGAGAACTTTAGAAACATTTCAGAGAACTGACAGATCATGCAAGTCCCGCAGCTACCAGCCTGTGGTTAGCATGTCACGGTAACAGCCTGATTTCCCCATGCCTCTACCTCTGTTTGTACAACTGAAGAGGAAGAAGTGGAAATCATGAAATATAGGAATCTATGGAAAAGGGGAAGCTTCAAAACAGGGCCTGTCTAACTGAAATACCAAGAATTATGGAGAAGTGACAGAAAGGGAAGCACGGGAAAGGAATTGTAAAACAGCCTGTAACTGAAACAGGTTTTTTTTTTTTTTTGCAGGAGTCTTGTTTTCACCGAGAGCCACCAAGGGAACATAGATCCCTTAACATACAGAATGTTTCCCATAGAGAGCAGGAAGTGGAGCGAGATTTGAGATCTAACAGCATAAGATCATGAGATGTTTATAATCACTTTTCTGCTTAAAGTCACATAACCTGATTGTCCATCTCCACACATCTTTTTTAATTTGCTGTTGCATGACAATCTATCTGCTCATCTCTCAACTCTCATTTTTTGGATAAACTCTCTTTTCTTTTTGCTGAGCAGATGAGATAAGAGACACCAGATGTGCACACAAAGGGATGGAAAGGCTTCAGTGTTTATAAAAAGAAAATGGTGCTTAAATTCTATTAAAGTGCAATAGCTGACAATGAGTTATGGCATAGAACTGTGTATGACTTAGTCACTAAACATAATACATGTGCATCCAAAATGATAACGTTGCATCTAAGTGGCTTTCTAGTATATGTTAACACAAAACCCTATTGTCACTATTATTGCCATTATGTTTTTACTTTCACTTAGGAGGTTTTGTTTTTTGCTTTATATGCATTAACAGATATAACTTAAGACAGTGGTTCTCAACAGTTTTTGACAATTTTGTTGTAGTACCCCATCATCTACACCACCATTTAAAAACATTTCTTTCAGTTTTCAGTTTTTTAGCGGTCTATTTGAACAATTTATCCATTACTTCAAATTATTTCCACTTTTATCCATTACGTTAACAATTTAAACTGTTTATCCATTACTTTAAGATAACGTTATCTATTTAAACCATTTATCTATGACTTTAAGCTAACAATTTCGACAGTTTATCAATGTATCTATGACTTTAAAGTATACATAAAACTAGCAATTTGAACTGTTTATTCATTATTTTAAGCAAACTATTTTAACCATTTAGCAAACGTTATCTATTCTAACCGTTTATATATTAGTTTAAGCTAACTATTTTGACAGTTGTTTAAGACTTTAAGCTATTTAACTATTGTCCACATTCAGGTGACTCAATATGAGAATATGTTTTTTTATTCAAATTTCTGTTTTTTCAAATTACTTGAGCTACTCCACAGTCTTTCCACATTTCTCCAGACAGCTGCAGAAATACTCCTCGCTGTTTGGGAATCAGACTTAAGACATGTTTACATCTCCTGTAAAGTCAAGTCAAGTGGTGCACGTGTCCTACTAACTGTGTTTGCCGGGATGAAAGAAAAATATCACCTAATCATGTTTTTTGGAGACTTCATGATGCACATGTTGCAAAACGTGTAAGAATTTCTCACTTGAACCACCAAGGTTTTTCAGCCAGGCATAAGCACTGAAATGATGACGTAAATTAAGCTGGGGACTTTTTTAGGGCAAGTGATCATGTTCGTGTTGTTTGCATATGGAGTTCGAAAGCAAAACTCGATAAGTAGCTACACCACTTCAATCCTACTAATTTAATGTATGGTTTTAACCACAAAACCTCTGATTGCCGTAATTCTCTGAGTGAGTAAAGAAGCAGTATTTGGCAAAATAAGCATTTGTCTGCACATGGAAATGAAGCTACTGATTCAGGATTAACTCTTCAATTTAAATCTAAAGCAGATGTATACTGTACATGAGGTTATTTGTATATTCTCACTTATTTCAGAATTGTTGGAACGATGCTCTAAAAACCCTTCATTTTTGTCTGCAGTTGTTAGTTCCTGAGACTTCTAACACACCGGCGAGGCTCTCAGGTTATCAGTCGGTCAAACCAGACAGAAGGGAAGCATGAACGTTGGGCTGCCACCCACTTCTCATGGATATGGGGAAGTTATGACTGAATTGGGAGAAGGAAGAAGGCCTTTTACTTTATACCATGCTTGTCACAGTCACACATCCTGATTTGCTCGTTTTGGGAAGCAAGTGTCACATCACATCGTAGACAAACAAAACAGATTGCAATAAAATGGTTATAAACTGATGTGGATCTAATCCTCCAATAACAGATAAAGGGGTAACACAAACTGTACCAGAGACATGACTACTGAATACTGAGAGAAGTGTCTAGCAAAAATATAAAAGCTACTGTATTAGTGTAAAAGAAAAAATGTTGCCTAAAAAGAAGAAACAATCAAGCTATATTGACCGGGGTCGATAACAGATAGGAAGCAACTTAGTAAGCGTGTTAGTTCTGCAGTGTGGAAACACAGGGAGCCTGCTGGAGGTTCCTGTTACTTACTTGTGCTGCTCTCACTGACTGAAAATAACCCTGTGTGCAAGATAGTGGAACCACATGTGTTAAACCACGCTAGCAACACACTCAACATGGCTTGCAGGAACACCAAAAGCAGTCTGCTTTTCCCCTCACACACACAAAAAAAAACTCGCCTCCCATGTTTTCGGGAACTAGACAGGTCAATCTTCCTCTTAGTCTCATGTCTCTGAAATAGCAAAAGCTCCGTCTGAATCACTGAAAGTGAAAGAGAAATCATTTCACTGGGATGTTGAGAAGGTCGTCATACCGCCTTGTGACTTAACCAAATATGTCTCCATGCTTGTTTTCTGTTTAAGCCACAGAAGACAACACAGGTAATTCAGTTAGAATTCTTGTGACAATTTTCAAAACATACTGTGCTGGAATAATATATATATATATATATATATATATATATATATATATATA
>JAVQJL010046540.1:0-29203 GCA_036024295.1 Nannoperca obscura
CCCCCCCCCCCCCCCCCCCCCCCCCCCCCCCCCCCCCCCCCCCCCCCCCCCCCCCCGGGATGCCAGGGGGTTGTACATTCAAGAATGTGCAGTGAACGGTATAGCTGCAGTGATTTCAAACAGATGTCAGGAGTAATACAATTTGTGCAAACGTTTTTGTTCTTTTGCTTTTCCTCTCCTGGCTCCTTAATGGCTTGGGCTTCCTCTGCTTATTGCTTTTCCCTCCTTCTTTATCTTCCAACCCTCCCAGTGGCTCTCCCTTTCTCTTTGCCGGCTCTTTTTTCTTTCCTTTATCAAAAACCTCTCTCCTCTTGTCTTGCTTGTCAGTTTGTCTTTACCCTTCTCTTCTTTCTCTCCTCTTCCTTCTCTATTTCTATCAGCCTCCATCTCTCTCTCTTTTCTCCTTGCCTCCGCTTCCATTATCTCTCCTTCTCTTCTCTCCTCCTCTCACTCCACGCCTCCGTCCTTCCCTCCCTCTCTTAATCGGTTCGTGCGTTACTATTCACCACACACACACACACACACACACACACACACACACACACACACACACACAGTAGCATCCCTCCT
Organism: Nannoperca obscura; assembly: GCA_036024295.1. Taxonomy (NCBI): domain Eukaryota; kingdom Metazoa; phylum Chordata; class Actinopteri; order Centrarchiformes; family Percichthyidae; genus Nannoperca; species Nannoperca obscura. Next base: position 571 of record JAVQJL010046540.1, read on the forward strand.
TAGTCAGTTTGTAAATGAATTATCAGCCCACCAGTGGTTTTCCGTTCATACACTCTTATATCTTAATGGCTGATCTAGGCAGGCAGTGCTTTTATGAGAATAAAATGTGTGTGTGTGTGTGTGTGTGTGTGTGTGTGTGTGCTGGTTAGAACGAGGGGGGTTCAACTGCTGCATGATAAATAGGATGTATTAGGAGGCACCTCTATTGTACCCAGGGGCTCTGGCTGTGTGCGTGTGAGCCATGTGTGTGTTCGTTCATGTCTGCATGTTAAATCTGTGTGGTTCATTGCACGAGCATGGAATTTGTCCGATTTATATATGTATGCATGAAGAATGTAATGGTAGTGCATGTGGTGTGTGTGTAGTGTATTTAGTATTTTAAGTGTGCCGTACGTGTGAGTGTGTGTGTGTGTGAGAGAGAGAGAGAGAGAGAGAGGGGTGGTGGGATATGTAGAGTGGAAATGACACCAGACAAACCCACAGATGGATGCCCAGCAGGCTAAGAAACATTAAGGCTGCACAAACACATTAACACTCACACACACACACACACACACAGAGAGAATGCTAAGTAGATGTTTGCCTCTCCCTCTCTGAATAACCTCATGGGAGCTGGATGAAATCAACCACATCATTGGTGGTTGTGGTGTGTGTATGTGTGTTTACACGTTTACAAGAGAGGGATACAAGTGTGTGTGTGTGTGTGTGTGTGTGTGTGTGTGTGTGTGTGTGTGTGTGTGTAAAATTACCAATCATTTAAAAAAAAGTCAATAATGTACGTTTATTGTTTCCGTGAACTTAACCACAGCATGAAAACAGCTAGGTAGACTTTCAACTCCTTCAGTAAGTCAGGAGACAATAGCATCAGTGTGGTTTATTGTGTCTGGGTCGCGGGCCAAGACTAAATTAACTTTGTGTCCCGGGCTGAATGGGAGACATGAAAAGAACCTGTGGTGTCCCAGCTGACAATGAACTGCCAGCCAACTTTGTCACCTTATTTAAATGAGCTTCATTGTGCTCACAGCGCTCATAGCATCAATGGGCACCAGGCACTTTATTCCCTCCTGGTCACTGTTATGAAGCAGAGAATGTGGCCATATTTCCATAATATTACTCTGGGTGCTGTCATTGAGGCCGCATTGCTGATCGCCCATTCATTGCTAGTGGAGCACATCCAGCCAGCACTTGCTCCCGGTGCATGTGGACATGAAAGCTCGTCTGTGTTTACAGTACAAAAACACCCACAAGCAGATTGCACTTAAGTCATTTATGATGCTGTAAATCTGGAAGCTTCTGCAGCTTTCCATCACAGGCTACCTGCTCCCACAGACTACACAGAGAGCGTTTTCCATTAAGGACAAACATGTTTTCAGTTCGGGGCTAAGCTGAGCATTATTGATTATTCTGTTGCTTAATTGTTTGATTAACTGAATAGTTGTTTGGTCAATAAAATGCCCTGAAATAGTAAAACATCAGTTTCAAGGTGCCAGGTGACGTCTTTATCCTGCATGTCTTGCCTGTCAGAATCTCAAAGATGTTCATTTTTACAAAGTCATGAAACAAAGAAAAGTAGCAAATCCTAACATTTGAGAGAGTTGAAAGAGCTAATTTATGACATGTTTCCTTAAACAAATAAAACTTTTTCAATATTGTTTCCAATTACTATTCTGTCAATTGACTTTCAGCTTTATTTTATATTAAACCCAGTGAATTGGCTACTGTGTGTAATTAGCATGTGTGTTTGTGTGCATGATGCCAAAGTTGCTAACTGCTATTTGTGTGTGTGTGTGTGTGTGTGTGTGTGTGTGTGTGTGTTTCAGCATCTGTCCATCTTCCTCAAAGCCAGCTAGCCACTCCAACTGTCACACTACTTAGATATTACTCTTTAGCCTTCAAAAACAAAAGTCCTAGCTTCAGCATTATCTGCCTGCACTAAAGAAAAGCTCTTACAACCTCTCTGATCTCTCTCTCTTTTATCCCTCTCTACACAGACAGAGAGAAAGAGGGAAAAGATGAGTGTGTGTGTGTGTGTGTGTGTGTATTTGTGTCTCTACATGTTTGTTTTTCATTAACCTAATGGCATGACAAGGGAGTCAGCACTTCAGTTTAGTGTCCATTTGGGCTAAGAACTGTGGGAATGTTGTTGTGGTAAACCACACTGATATAAAATTAATGCAATTATCATTATTACTAATGGTTTCAATTTAAATTAATTCACTTTTGGGGGGGATTTTGGCACCATCTTTGGCGCTAACCTCTCACTGCTGTCTTTGCCCTCATACTGATCACTGTTCTTGCTAACTGCACAGTTTCCTCTATTACTAATCATAATTAGATTGAATCACTAATGTGTAATACTACTCAGAAATAGAGCAGGACGTTTATTAAATGAAAATGTCATTAAGGCTAAATGGTATGAGTATGGAACATGGATCTGAGAGTTATAAGCTCAGAGGATGTATTTAAGTAGTCCAGGAGACTGTTTGTTGGGATAATATTTCCCTTTCTGTAAAATATTAAACTACTGCAGCCAACATGCTGTACAAACACATTCTACGTTTAACTTCATAATACTGCCTGATAGCCACATGCATATAATTCAGTTGCACCAATCACAGACAGGATACACAAATGATTTTATGTGCATCAAGATAGTATCGTATGACTACAGTAGCTGCCAGCTGCAGGAACTGCATCACATGCAGTGATGATGTGGTGGATTTTGTCTTGTTAAGCTGTAAAATATGGGTCCCATCTGATAAATCGGATAAACTGCAGTGCAATGCTGAAATGGTCCCCAAATCACTAATGATCCATATTTGAAGGATAGCTTTGCAGCATAGCAAACTGTAGCAAAGTTAATTTGGTATCGATATTTAATTTTTAGGTGCAGTGCGGGCCTCTACTTTTGTGCCTGGAAAGTTTCAAAGATGTAATTTATTTTCCTGAAAATTGGAAGCTAAAAACTGGGGCAGTCAATTCTGTGGAGTTGTTCGAGCCTTGCAACACTGAAGCTGTTAGAGTAAATAATAAAAGAACCAGCAGATTGTTAAATGTTTCTCTTCTCAATATACAAACGCATTGCTTCCTGTGCAACAACATCCCATGCTGCTGGTCAACTGTAAAGATCTATATGCCGAGCCCCAAACTATTATTAGCATCCCTTACAATATAAACAATTGAAGAACTTTGACCTAAAATGGGCTCACAGTATGGTCACTTTGTTCATGATGATATTCAAGTAACAACAGCACACCTGCTCCAACCAGTGATGAAGCCAGGATATATAAAGAGATGTTGGATGAAGGCCTGGTCACACCAGCATTAAAGTGGTGAAATTCCTCAGTGATTTCAGTTTATTTAAATGGAATCACAGTGGTTTGTGGATTTAGTTTTTTTGTGTGTTGAATTTAACTTTGATCCACAAATGTGCACTATTGACAAATAGCAAGTTGTGACCTTTGAGGGGGCGTAGAGCCAGAGAGTCCAAAATGGAGGATGCCATTATGGCTTATTAGCTGCGTTGCACCATATACTTTTATTTAACCTCCTCTGTTGGAGTATTAACTGCTAACTGCCAGTTAACAAGCTTGTTAGCTCAACAACTTTTCATTGAATTAAATAGTATACAGTGGTGAATAAAATGCCCCCCAGCTCAACAGCAGCACCTGAATGCAGCCTGAATTTGTGCTGCATTCAGGTGTAAATCTCAGTACAATGAAGCCTTCCTCCACAGACCTCAGGATGATTCATACCTCACAATTACTTTGAGGGTCACAATCTGTATTTTTAATAAAACATTTTAAAAAGTCTTTCAGTGTTTGTAAAAACATAACCCAGTAATTTTGCATCCTCATGATTCAAGGACACAGTTGTAATGACACAAGAACAATCTGAGTTTGCCTTTACAAAAAGAGAATGTGGACCTTGAATTATTAAATATGCAGAACAGTTTCTCATGAATTAAGTTCAAGAATTAGACAGTTTTTGTGTGTGAACAAACTATAGTCCGATGCTGCTCACATCTCGTATTTGAGCAGAGACTTGCCATGTTTAAAATAATAAATAACTTTTCTATCTTTATTCTTGTGGGGAACAAAGCAAGTCTGTGCCAGCATACAATAAAGACTTTACAGATATTTACTGTGCATTTACTACAGAATCAATCTGCAGACACACTGAGCCATTAGATTAAGTGTTAAAGCATCTACACTTCTTCGGGAGGATTCTGTGATTGGAAAGGACCACTGCAAGGGAGGTTCTGCTTCAGAGTTGTAGCCAACAAGATTAAACTTGAGGGATATGATTTTCAAACAAATGCTGCTTTAATGCTGTACATACAAATGGTGATTTTATAGCAACGCTTTCATCACTAAGTTTTGGAAGGATTTATTTAAACAGAGCATGAGGACAAAAGAAATTCTCTACGCAACCACATCTCAAGGAGTGTGCATAGTTGTCATGGAGATGGTTTAGTTATTATTACGTAGAAGGGAACTCTGGCCTGTGATCACAGATGGTCATATATACAGTTAGATCATAATTCCCGACGGGGCATTGGATGTCAATGGCCTCCTTGTACCTCCGGCTGTCCACTGATTCCTTGTTGATGACCTTCACAGTCGCTGCTGGGACCAGAGTGGTGTACGACATCACATGCGACAGCTGTGGGGACCACTGGACCTCGTGTCAAGAATTTTTTTGTTAAGATCGATAAAAAGCCAAAACGACTGAGAATAATAAACTAACGTGATCAATAAAATAAAATAAAATCTTAACCACGCTGAAAATGTGTTTTTCACATGTCGGCAGCAACGTCAACTTTCCGCTTTTATGAAGTGGCAAAAGCAACAAGTCCTGCAATACTAAACATTTAAGTTGAAGTTTAGTGCAGTTTTGTTGATCTATTCATCTACTCCACCCTCCTCCCTGTGCGGCCTCTCAACATCACACTACTTTTTCCTTTGCTTTGATCACGATGGGTTGATGAGTTGCTTTTATTGAGAGGGCAGTCTGAGTAAAAGGGATAAGAAACACACACACACACACACACACACACACACACAACCCACTTGTAATAAACACATAGCTAAAGCTTCCCAGCCATCAGCACATTTCCCCTCCTTTCCTTCACTCTCCATCCACACCTTTATGTGCCCTTCACTCCTCTCTACACATCTTTCCTTCCTCCTTCCCTTCTGTGACTCATCTTTCTATATCTCTGCTCAAACATCACTCCTTCCCTCTCTGTCTCACCTGCACCTGCCTATATCTCTTATCCACCATCTTTCTGTCCCTATCCATCCTGTCCTCTCCTTCATACCACCTTGTCTCTCTGTCCCTATCTGCTCCACACTCTTCCATCTGACCTTGATAGTACACATTTATTTGTCTTATCCTTCCTATGAATCTCTCAAACCCTGACTTACTCCACCCTACATCTATCCCTTTCTGCTGCTACATCCTCACTTGTCCTTCACTGCCTCCCTCCGTCCTTAAGTCCCACATTATCACCACTAGCACTCAGGGCTCCGCGGCAACACACACACACACACACAATCACACATGGACAGACTGCACCATCACCTTTACACACACACACACAAATACATGCAGGCAGGCAGACGTGCGACATGGTAATCAACCCCACACATGCAGAATCACACACAACACCACTGCTCTATTCCTACGTCTCTCACATACACTAAATCCACACACACACACACACACTCAAACACACTCAGATGTAATCACTATGAGTGCTGAGAGTGCAGTGCAGAGGTGTGAGACTTCTAAATGCTACTGCCTGCCATCAATCATAAAATCCTTTCTGGGGATTGGACAGCTGACACTGTCGGCATTACGCATCGTCTCCCTTTATTTCAATCAATCATGTCCTCTGCACTGCAAAAGGCCTAAAGATTGCCAAATGATATTGGCTTGCTTTCATCAGACTCAGTGAATGATTATGTCGGCTTTGGAGGAAAGACTTGCTTCGTGTTAACTTTTGCTCAGGTTATGTGTTTTAGTGTTTTTCAGTGAAAGGTTTGCAACTACAACTAGTGCACGCTGGTAAAGATGCGTCATGATATGGTATGAATTTGGCTATACAGTTTGTACCAGTAAAGAATAGATTTGAAAACTCGTTAAGTGAAGCTGCTAATGTACTATAGGCGATGTCATTGATAGGTCAATAAAAACAGATGCAGACACGGCTCAGATTTGGTTGGTTTTTTTAAAGTTGGACGTAAAATTATTTGCAGACATTGCAGGGGAAGTTGTCGCCAGAGGCAGCAATACGAGCAACACGGCCACGAGTGTGAGGCTGAAAAAAAGTTTAAGAAAGCGCAAACATATGTACATCTAGCAAAGGTAAAAAAAAAAGAAAAAAAACACAGTGCAGACATCATTGCCTGAGTCACTGACACGTTGCTGTTATGATAAAAAATGGCAGGAGGAAAGAGGTCTTTTTACATGTCATTTTACAGATTTTGCCAAATTACGTTTGTAACCATGCCTTAAACAAAGGCACCAAAAGGACTTTTGGAGTACTTCACAATTTGCTTGCAACTCTACAACACACTTCTTGCAAAACACTACACATTGTTTTTTATATTAGACACTTCGTTCAAGAATGAAATTTCTTGCAATCATTGGGATGACACTATTTGCTATTCAAAATGCAAAACATACCTGAAATTGGCAACACACACACACACACACACACACACAAAAACACTACTGCACTAAATGTACACCAATCAGTCACCAATCAGTCACAAATCAGTCTGGGCCTTAGCACTAAAAATAGACCTCAGGTAAGCTCACCTCTTCTGTGAGAACTCTGCAAACATGGAGGCAGTGAGAGGGAGAGAGGGAGAGGAGTATGAAGAGGAGGACAAGAACAAAGAATGGCACCAGGCAATAGATGGAAATGTATTTCCGATACCTGTTTTGTTATAAAAACATGCAATGGCAAAGAAAAGTTGTGTGTGTGTGTGTGTGTGTGTGTGTGTGTATATATATATATATATTCTTTTCAATTTTTGTGTTCATTTAAATGCAAGTATATGCACAGTACTGGAACAATGTTTCACAGAAGCCTGTATGACAAAATTAAAAAGGTATACAGAGTCCTAAAGACGTAGTGTTTTCAGTGTTATCAGTGTGTTTTTGCTTTAAAAGAGTAACTCACACGCTGCATGTGTGTATCATTTTGTTGCAAAAATGCCATTTTGAAAAAGGATTGTGATGTTGGGATTACAAAGTTTCATTTTGACATAGACGTGTGATGTTTGTCTCTCATTGTTGCGTCTCATTTGGCTTGTGTGTAGAGTTTTGACATGTTGAGCCAAATTCCACAAGTCTCTATGCAATCTGAAAAAACTGTAAATGCTGTTGATCAATTTTGAATACTGTTCTTGGGGTAGACTTAATGGGACTGTGGACTCTGATGGGTCTGGTAGCTGGAAGACACATTCAGTTAATTAGGTGCCTCTACTGTTTACTGTTTGCAAAAAAAACTATTGCTAAACTTAAAGGCATTAAGTGAACTATGTTGAATATACAAGCAGCCTCTCGCACTGGTGTGAAAGTTGCAAAGTCAGGAGGGAGGAAGAGGAGGAGGAGGAGGAAGTATTTCTCCCTACTATAAATTCCCATTTCTAAATATTTGTTTAATGACATTTTCAATGTAAAACAACATAGAAACATGTAATAATATGAATTATTTATGTTACGACCAATAATTCTTTTCTGAAAAAGCAAATTAGGCAATCTGTCCCTAATCAAAACCTTCTAACCTTAACCAAGCAGCTTTAGTTGCCTAAACATATCTATACCCACCATAGACATGTCATATGACAAAGGCACTGTATGACCAACAACCTATGTTGTTCTTTACAGATATAAGGGCTTGCACTGCATTCAAATCACTTTCTTTTCTTTTCATGATGGAAAACATGATCCGTGATATATACAGTTCAAAATATACCATGAGAAAAACCAAAAGGGCACATTAAGTTGCACAAGCTTATTTCACTTTGTGCTAAATATATATTTATAATGCCAGTGTGTCCAGTTTTCACACTGGTTGCCCTGTGGGTTTCAAGGCCTTGACCCTGTTAGTGATGATGGCATGCTACTGAGGCACAGCGTTGCTCTACACACAAGACTGCAGACACACACACGCTGAACACCACTGCCACCACCACCAAGTACTGTGCTTTTATTTTGGTGAGACGTGACTACAGTTTGGCTGATGTGCTGATATGGAACCGGGCTGAAAGCTGAGACCGTATCCGTATCTCACTTTAGCTGCCGTATTCAAAAATACAAGAGATTGCCGGATCTGATTACTGTGTCTGCGTGTGTTTCTGTATGTGTGAATGTAACAGAGGGAGCGGGGGGAAAAATAGAAGGCGGTAGTTGGTATATGTGTGTCTATGTGAGGGAGAGAGAGATAAGCATGGAGCCAAACCAGAGGGCAGGTGTGTAAAGTAATAAGACTAAATCAATTCATACTGAGAGAGAGGAGAGGAGAGGAGGACATGAGGGAGGGATGAGTGGTGGAGGGAAAATTATTAAAGGAAACGATGAAAGTGCAATGTTTAGCTCTTTCTGCTCTCACACATCACCCAATATCTTCTCTAGACCTTAAAGGGATTCAAAACTGAAACAAAACTCTTCTTCAGTGGTGCCTTCAGGGACCATGTGAGGAAAAGCAGATTCTCTGGATTCAAGACACCAGAGCAAAGAACAGCAAGTGTGCATCACAGCGCCTGTGTGTACATGCCTGGCAGTGCATAGATAGGAATTTGTGCATTGCATGGCAATGTTCATTTGTGTGTGTAAGAGAACAAAGATCCAAGTAATGTATTTATAGACCAGAATAATAGCCGCTTTTGGAGGAGCGACAGAAGTCCTTGGCAGGCAGCAGTGAAAATGTGACCTGTGACAGATAAGAAAGCTGCATTCAAAACGCACTTTTGTACCGTTTTATTTTTTTTATGCTAGCAAAACAAATAGGCTAACGAGTATCAGGGCTGTAAAATAATGCGCTTGATCTTGACTTTTAAAAATGAAAGAAGCCATGCATGTGCGATCTACAAATACATGAGGTATAAGGAACTGAGAGCTCGACTGAGTCATGTATACTTAGTGCGTTGGTTTGTTGAATAAAGGACAAGTCTTTTGCTAATTAGCTTATTAGGTTGCTAACATGAAATGAATCGACAACAAACATTCACTGCGGTTCCATCTTTTTTAACCAGGGGATTTGTATTACTGGATATATATTTTGGGGATTGAATAGCCAAATTCCTGATATTTTTAGACCAAACTATTTTATCAAAAAAGAAAAGGCTGAAGCCCTAGTCACAATAAACTACATGTATGAAACTTAATATATGTAGAGAAGGTTTTTTTTGTCTTTAGTCCCACTTGAGGGTCTTTTGGCCAACTGAGCATGCTCTGGACCAGATGACCTGAGGCTTTACAGTTTACCATTTCTTAGGGTTTCAAGCCCAGAGTGACATAGATAAACAAGCCGCATCTTTTCTGTCGGTTAGGCGAGATATTGTGAGATGTGTCATGCAAATAAATAGGAGGAGATATGAGGAATTAGTGAGTTATGTTTTCAGAATTTGATTATTCTTTGATAGTAGCGCTACGAGGCTTAATGCAGCGTTCAGTGCATCTGTTTCTCTTTATCTTTTAACTTATTCTGCCAAATATCACAGCAGTCATCAGCCAGGATGTACCTTTTTGAGAATAAATGGGAAGAAAAAACATTTACTTTAAATGTAAGACATAAAAAGAAACATTGTGTTGGGTATCGTCACATTAGGTATGGTGCTACGCTACTTTGTGTTTGCAGGCAAAACACGCTGTACCATCTGTTGAGTTGCTGCACTGAAGTCCACAGAAATGGCTAAAATAACCAAAAATCTTTAACTGCGTGACAAGTATCAAACTGAACAAAGGATTTTGTCAGCCTCCAGGATTTTTATATATTCTCATTAGACAAACACTTTAAGAGACACGAAAATAGTAACTTGCAGATGCCATTTGAAGTCACAGATAAGAAGGAAAGGTAAGAGAGAGAGAGAGATTATTTTACTGTGTAAAATTGCATGTCAAAGGTTGTTTCTTATGTATTCTCACTCTGAGTGGATGATTAAGAAGTAGAAGATCTGTTTCTTGTAAATTCAGTAAATTCTTCAATCTGCAGAAAAGAAAGATCTGCCTCGCCACCGATTCTTTCAGAAGAGAAAAATCAGACTGCATGCAGTTTCTCCTTCTTTCAGCAGCCATGAATGGATGGAGTCAGGGTTAAAAATGGGATCTTTGGTCCTTGTGTGAATCGAACCTCTGAACCCGAGGAAGAGTCTATATTGAACAAGTGACAGTAAATCTTTAGTAGATAAATCAGTAGAGGTCACACACCATACTGGCCTGTCCTCAAACTTCTTCACTTTCTGGCCACTGTCCACTCCTTCTGACTATGGGCCAATGGGGGCAAGTATAAGTTCAGTATATAAAAGGGAGACTTTAGAGTGAGATGAGAGAGTCGTGTAACAGACAGAGACAGCTGAAGGGGTCAGAAACAATCAGGTAATTAGTGAAGAAATGCGTAATGTAAAAAGATGATTATAAGAGAAACAAACTATTCATTCAATTTAAGTTACATTTTATTACAGTTCTAATATCACAGAGTTTTCTCCCAAATTTTTTATTGTGTGGGTCTAATACTTCTGTCAGCTCTGTTCAGAATGTAAAATATCACATTAGTGAAATATCAGATGATGAAGGGGATGCAGCTGAACACCACTGTACACTGTAATGAAATCTATCCCTTGAAAAATATTTCAATAAAAACTCAATATTATTATTATAATGTAAGCAATATTGTCAAACCTACTCGTGGGTTTATAAAGGCCAGTGTGCTCTATAAGATAGCATTGTAATAGTGGCTTGCACAGCCAAGAAGACCCAAAAAGACTGCTCTTATTTAGCTTAAGGGTCTTTGGGAGGACAGCCAAAAGGTTAATTTTGGCTTTGATAGGCTGTAAACCAGCGCTGCCTTCTGTCAGACTGCAGCACAAACACATTATTTGCTCCACTCTCACAAAGTCAACACCCAACATATTTGCCTCTCTCCACTGACTGCCAACTATGGCCATTACTGATAACTTTGCAGTGTTAAACGACCCATTCATCCATTAATCATCTGTTCATCCATACATCTTGCGTATCTATCCATCATCGATCTGTCCTGTCTTGTTATCATCTGCTCCTCCCCTCCTTCCCAAACTCTTCGCCCCCCGGCCCTCTCTCCATTCATTCATCCGAATCTCAATCCCTCCATCCCAATATCGATCCATACACAGACATTCATCAATCCACTATGAATATATCTATCCGACCATCCATTCCTCCCTCTCTCCCTCTTATCCTCCCTCTCTTCCTCCTTCCTCCCATGGCTCCTTATCCCAGTCGAAGGGCTTCTACAGCAAGACTTAACACGCTCCACCGCCTCCACTGTCCCTGCACGTGAACACACACACACACACACACACACATACAAAGGCACTCCCTACAGGATGCAGACGCAAAGACACACAAACATCGTTTTCACAGCTCCCTGAGCAACTCAAATGGCCCGGGAGAGACTGTGCAGCACAGCGAAAGAGAGAATAAAAGAGAGAGTGCGCCTGGGAGAAAGATTGAGAGACGCAGAGAGAAAAATTACAAGGCAACAATGATACAGAGAAAGAGAGAAATATGGCAGAATAAGAAACCAAAAGAGAAAGAAAGATGTTCAATGGAATAAAATTGGACATCCTGTAAGAGCAATTTACAGGTTTCTAACCATGTAACTCTAGAAGATATGAGAAGCTTTACAGACTGTTTAAGATGGTGTTTTATCAGGGGTAAGTTTAGTGCCGATGGGAGGACGGTTGGATCGTTATTAGAAATAGAATTTACTTCTAAACCAGCAACCAGCAAGAAAAATAGCCAAATGAAATGTTATCACTTTTCCCAAGCAAAATGTTCCTCCTTTTTCAGCTACATACCAAGTATTGATAATTTCATACTCCTTCTCCTGTGCTGAGCAACATCTCCAGCCTCCCTCCCAGTGTTTTGTTTCTTCAGGTTCATCTGAAACCAGTCATATCTCCATCTCATAATTATTTGTAATGAAGCTTGAGGCATTGTGTTGCAGTCGCTCGCCATTATAATTCAAGCCCTCCTTTGATGTAATAAGATCAAAACGACTGCGCAGGCGGAATATCAGGATTCACGACAACAACAACAATAGAAACAACTACATCAACAGGATATGAGATCTCAGAGAACAATAGGGGAGTGTTTCACCTTGAGGGGTAAATAGCAATACATGAGCAGCAAGCAATGGAAAGTCTGCACCACAAGCAGTTTGAAGTGTATTAAAATAAAGCGGAAAGAAAAGCAAGTGTCTTCCTGCATGTCTGTCTGTCCGCCCTTTATGTCAAGCTGTCTGTCTGCTGGTCTGCCTGTGTGTAAACATTGAGGCAGCAGTATTTGGCCAAACACCGTGTCGGCTCATCCATCAGCGGTGGTCACGCACAAGGTCAGCTCCCAGCGCCGTCGATACACATCTTTGCAGCTCAGCAGGCACACGCGCCTGTGGGATGGCCCGCTCAAATCCACTACATGACCTTTGTTGCATGTCGCCACCTCGCTTTCCTCTCACTCTCCAGTGCCGAGTGTCGATATGAAACCGGCGGCGATTTTCAAAGATGTGGTCAGGACTCTGGAATGCGATGCAGGGAGATTGAAATTGGCCACCAGATTGCTCTAAAAACAAGCAATCGACTGTGACTGGCTGCAGTGGCTTTGTCAGTGCCCTCCACAGCAGCAGATTGAGACGAAAGGTATTGAAGGATTTTGGGGATGCAGTGAGGATGACTTTGAAAACGGTCATGTATTAAAGAATGCTTGAAATTTTGGAGGAGGTATTTCGAGGAACTTCCATTCATTTTCTCCTAACACAATGATAGGTGACAGTACTTTTACTTGGATGGGCATGAAACTCTCCCGGTTGAATCATCAGTACAACAGAAGAACGTAGAAAGAACTACATGAGAAAATGTCTGGTCCTTAAGACAAAACAAAAACTGAATTCTGTTTTGATTTCCAGGTCAATTTTGGATGAAGTATAACTGCAGTAATTACGGGTTTTAAATAAGCTCCAGCCCTGATTTAGGTTTTTGACTGGCTTCCTCTCCATAGCATTGACGGCCGATGCTCATGGGTATTGTAGTATTTAGAGCCATCTGCCGTACCAAACCGATGGAAAAACCATGCTTTTTCAGAAAAGAAGAAGAAAAATGTAAAGCTGGAGGCCATAACACAAACCTATAAGATTGTTATTTATTATAAGATAAGATTTGTTATCTGGGAAACGTTTGTGTTTTCATGCTGATATGTTCAAATCTCGAGTGGCGAAAAATGCTTCCAGAACAAGCGGCCTGTCCCTCTTTTACAGTAAATATCACAAGTTTTTGACCAAATTGATTTGTAACTGGAGACTGTAGTTATTGTGGTTTGGAAGCACATCACACATCAAGTATTATGATTGAACTCTTCAGTGAGAATTAACATTGTTTGCTATTAGATAACATTGTGTGCATTGTGTACAGTGTAGTGCCACATATAAAAGCACAACAGTGGTGTATAGAGTGGATGTGATTTCACACTACGCGTGTCAGTATCACTGAGACTATAAAACAAATAATCCAACTGTGTAAGGCTTCAATTTAAAGCCTCCACTGAGCTGCGGAAGAATATAGATTGAGTCAGCTTTTTCAACTCAAATACAAAAGATTTCCCTTTTTACTGACTCCACTCTTCCACAGTTTCAGACTCAGACACAGTGTTACAGTGTGAATTGATACAGTATCATGGTTTTGCACCCTTTCTGTGAGCCTCCAAATGTTTTTACAAGACATGCCATAACTGGGAGAGGAACTTGTGTTGTTTTTACAATAAAAACATCTAGGGTGGAAAATTGCAATATATAAGAAAGCTATCCAAAGAAAAAAAGCAGAACCGTGGCGCTGCAGTGAGCCTGCTGCTGGTGAGGCAGCCTTTTGGAAATAGATTACATATAAAAGTTCTTCAGCTTTGTACGCAACAGGAATATTTACTCTTTCTTTCACTGGGGGGTGGGGGGTCGAAGCAAATAAAAACATGCTGGGTTTCTTTTCATATAAAGATCCATCACAAGAAAGGGGGGTCTGGACATAATTCAAAACAGAATACAGACTTCCATAGAGATAAACATATGGACTGAGACCCAAATGCATTCAGGAAGTTATTACAGTAAGGGACACGGAGTTTATGGCTGACTTTTTAGCCCAGATAATGGCATGGCTCTAAGGACGGCAATGTCAGTCTGTCGGATGGTCGGCCCACCTACTTCGGTGCAGTCTAAAATACTGTATCTAAACAGCTGTTGATTAGTTTGATATAAATATTTTATTATTATAGATATTTATGGTCCCCAGAGGATGAATCCTTTGGTGATCCCCTAACTTTCCCTCTAGTGCCACCATAAGGTTCACATTTGAGTGAACTGATTACACAACTATTGGATGGGATGCCATAACATCTGGTTCAGACATTCATGTCCTCCTGAGGATGAACTGTAATAACTTTGGCGATCAATTTGTCCAACACTTTTTGATGACCAAACACCATCAAAATTGATAAAATTCTCATCAGCTTTGGTTGTACTTTCTGTGCTGATTAGCAAATCTTTTAACACCTTAAACTGACATAGAAAACATTTTTCCTGCTCATTAGCATTGTTATTGTGAGCATATTAGCATGCTGGTGTTAGCATTTAGCTCAAAGCAACATTCAGCTTAAGTACAGCCTGACCAGTTAGCATATCTGTAGCCTCTTACACATTTTATCCTTTTGTCCTGAGATCTAAGCAACCCACACTGACAACTACTGACTTGACAGGCTGGTTTTCATGAAATGTTATGTTCAATTTATGAAACATGTTTTAAAACGTTCATGTAAAAAAAAATTTCCATTGAAAAGAAACTATCCAGTAAAGTAGTCACATAAAATATAGACAGCCTGTCGGAAAAGACCAATGTAAGAAAATCTCTCTACAAGCAACTCATTGAATTTAATATGATACCAAGAGCTAAGAGTAGGGGTCAAATACCAAGACAACCACACTTCCGTTACTCTATTTAAGCCATCAGAGATCAATAGGTAAAGAGGGACGCTCTGTCACTTCCAGATGTTTTGTGGAGATTTTCCCCTTATAAGGTATTACTTTCTAACATTTTATCACAACGTTCCGGATGTTAAAACATTTCATTTTTGACAGCTTTAACCCTTTATAGGGCACTAATTGAAATACTTTGAAATTCAAAAAATCAACCTTAGGCTGTTATTGGAGAGCATAACAATACTTTATTTCTTTTGTAACATTTTTCATTTTGTAGAAAATCAAGGCCAATGAAGTTACCATTTCGGGTTACTCGCCCGTCCGTGGTAAAACAAATACCAATAAGTATTAATATAAGAAATACAAGAAAAACACCTATAAGGTGAAAGAAACGTCTTGATATCTAACATGCGGAAATTACCAAAAGTAGTCACTTGCCCGATAAAGGGTTAAATTAGATGTGATATAGAATGAACATCTGGGATGGGCCTCTAGATAACGTTTTATCGAGGGTTTTATTTAGTTTTGAGTGGAACAACTAACGCAAAGAAACTTGTGGATTTGCAGACACAGACACTTTTGATCAGGCTGAGTTTCCCAACTCTCCTCTAGAGATGTTCACCATGACAACAGACCACCCTGATTATTCACGCAGTGCACTGCCATCAACAGCAGTTTGAAGCTAAGCTTGTCCTGCTACTTACACTTTTTGGTATAGGCATTCAGCATTTGAACTTGCAAACAACTAGAGCAAACCACAAAGATCAATGCTGAGAACTGAGAAAGGAAGAAGTACTTTTACTCTGTGTCAGTGTCCTAAAGTAGAGGAAGCAGACGTTTCCATCAGAGTAATTAAAAATATCTGTTAGCTTGAGCAGAGCTGATTCATTTGTCTGACCTACGATATTGTGTATCACTGAACCACAGCACATTTGTGCTATCTGAAATAAACTGAACATCTCCTAGTGAGGCTGACTGTCAATAGCACTGTAATTGTTTGGGGAGAGAATTCAGCCACTCTAATTCCTGCAGCAGAAATGCTGCTTCTTCACCAGTGCAAAAACAAAACAGTTGCATTTAACCACTGTTTAAGTGTACAGGTGGATTGGCACGTTGTTTTCCAGTCTGTACCTCACAAGCATCTGCAGACAAAATTAACTGTGATTTCTGTTGGTTTAAACGTCAAAGAATACACTCAGACACACTAATGTACGCAAACTGCAACTGACCATTCGCTAAAGCCCAGCACCAAACAGCAAAATTCCAAGTCTGTCAAGCTTTTTTTGTCTATTCTTTTTACTTCTCTACATGCCAATATGGTGTGCATGAGGCTCTAATAGGAGCGATACATAACTTTTGAGTGGTAGGCCCATGAAATATTTTGTGAGCCTTTCCAAAAACAAAAAAATAGCGAAACTTTAAGGAATTAATTAAGCTCCGTGTTTATCTGCTCCAATGTATGCTGCCAACATTAGCATACCCAGCTAACTAGCTACTACTACAGAAGAAACCTAGTTTTATTCACAAAGGCAAGGGTCATCAGCTAAATAACATTGTTTGCCAAAGTCAACGATAATTCTCATCTTCAAATTATTTTCTCTTATCAAAATGCACAAAGGTTGAAAATACTAACATTAAAGCATACATCTAACTACTGTGTTACCTGTCCACGTATATTTTTTTCTATATTAAGCATCCAAACCATTCAATGGTTATGTTAACATAAATAAAATGTAATTGTTATAAATAATACCGTAATATAATAATTGCACTAAATAGCTCTAAGCTGAAACACACAAACAATGCTGTTTATTGCTGTGTCTTTTACGCTTGTTCTTTAGCACAATATCACATATGTAGCTATCATGTGGACACTTAAAACTGAAATATAGGCTTTTAATTTAAAAGTGATAAGTGATAAATTAATTTAATTTAACCAACTTAAGGGGTTTTAGCTTTAGTTTAAGCGTTAGCTAGCTAGGTGCAGCTAATAAACAAACGTAAATTCAGTGAACTATACGTGGTTGTTGGCCTGAATGCAAAATCTGCTGTTTACTTCTGTGGGAAATTAAGGAACCATTGTTTCAAAATGAATGCACATTTTGAGTGGTAAATCTAGGATAGTTATCACTTTATACTGCATGTGCCCTGTGAAAAGCTTGTGTAGCAGCATTAGCTAAGGGGGGTGCAAACAGCAAACAGTCAATTGACAATGTCTTTATAATGTAATCAGTCAGAAATGTAAAAATATGTGCCGGCAACAGGCATCAAAAGTAGCTCAAACAAGGCAGAACAATTCCTGTTCCCTGTTTTTAGTGCCCACTGTTCTAAACCACCTATTCACCTATTTTCCCCAGCAATTTATCAAATAGCCAGCCCTTTTCAAGACACTGTATTTTATTGACAGTTGAAAGCCCCCTAATCACAGAGAACAACCCGAACAACATGAATGCAGCTTGGACTGATCTACCAGGTTCGAGATCTAACGTCCGACTGATTTGGCACAATGGAGCAGTACTCAACAGTTCCAGTAGGTGAAAGCTTGATTTGTCCACAGACTATTGAAACACATTAAAATTAGCTGTCAAGTCAGTGGCCAAGGTGTGATGGCTGTATTCCTCCAAGCAGAGACACAGAAGGGGTGGAGGGGGTGGAGACAACAAAGAGATGAGAAAGACATACACGGAAAGAGTTGGCATATATTAGAAGACAGAGACCGGAGGGAAAAGAGACAGCGACAGAAAATCTATAGACTCAGAGCTGAGATGGTGTGTGGCCCTTGTTCAAAGCAGCGTTGTACATAAAGGATAGCAAAGCCTTTTTTATCTTACTGAGTTCTGGCAATGAGGAAGGAGGTCTGACGATTATGTTTGATGCAGGAGTGCAGGAGCGCCGTCCACTTTCAACTCATAGCATCCTCAAATTGGATTTGCTTCAAAATGTTGAAAAACCAACAGGATGATGCACATCTAGCATATTGCAAAACAACTGTGACTGAATATCGCTAACTGTGACTGGAGCTGAATCAGACAGAGTGAGAGAACCTTTTTGCAAAACTGCAATATCTGAATTTAAATGGGCAATTTATTCCAATTTGCAAAGCAATCCAACGGAAATTATTAAACCAAAGTCACCAGTAAATGCTCTCTATTTTATTTCAAGTTGTGGAAGCTGATGTTTGCCAGTATTTCCACGTGTTTCTGGAAAATCCAACATGCCAACATTGATTTATCCGTGTTTTTCTTCTTTTGAAATGCATTTTAAAGAAGTACTGACTTGTAGGTTTGAATGACTGCACAGTCACTGTTTTGCAATCAGGTAACACACACACGGCAGTGACGGCACACGTGCAGAGATACAATTTCTGCATTCATGTTGCAGCTTCCAAATGGTAAATTATTCATCATGTCCCTCGATGGTGGAAATGTCACAGGAATGTACTGCCAGAGACAAACACTGTCTCTCAGATAGCCTGTGACTGCCGTATGTGTCCAACCTCGTTACACCTTGTACACCATCTTAACTTTATACACTTGTTGTACAAAGAAAAGTTTATTTTCAACAATTTGGGTTTTGACTGAAGATGTTTCTGAACACTTGTTTCAAGAAAATGACCTGTGCTTTGGTGTGTTATTTTTGAAAGATCAATTATATATCTATTCTATTGGATCACTGAGTTATTATCTCACTGTAATTGTGAACTATGCTGAATTGCAAAGCTATAATTCTACTCCATTTACTCTATTCAATTAACTTGCACACCAGCAACATAATTAACGCTCCATCAACATTGACTCCCACCAACCGTCTGCACAAGCCCCACTGAACCAGCCAATAGAGCGACGCCACCGGTTGCCATCCTGTTACCTATCACACCATTGGATGATTTAGTCATCATCTTTGTGACAGCAGCTGGTGGGTGTGTGGACTAATATAGCAACGAGGGCCACAACCACATCGCCACAGAAAGTGAGTCACAAATGGCATATGTGTATCTGTGTGAAAAAGGTGTTGGTAAAAACACCATCTGATCTGCTATGATCTTTATGCTCTGCTCACAGCACTATGAAAACCTTGTAAGTTGAACTGAAATTAAGGTGTTTTTTTTTACTTTTAATGAAACATTTTGTGAAATACTTTAATTCGCTTGTTGGTCAAGAGTTACTGTAGACGAGAAGATTGATACGACTCTCATTTCTGTAGGATAAATATCATATCTCCTTTGTTTCATTTCTTGGCCAGACGCAGTGACTTATTGGATTCTCTGCTGGTTGCCCAGCAACCTCACACTGATGACAAAACTCTAGGAGGTGACTGTGCCCGGCTAGAAAGTAGTCCGGCACATAGCGACCCGTAAAACTGAAACCTGCGTTTTTACACTTTGATTTATGTTCTGATTAAACAAGCGAGATATAACGTGTTAATTAGCGAGCTTTAGAGGTGCCAGTTTTATGACCTTTAGACAAAGGGAAAGTAGCGGCTGTTTCCAGTCTTTACACTAAGCTGAGCTAAGCTAACCAGCTGCTGGCCTCAGCTTCATATTTACTGTAGCAAACAGATAAGAGAGAGGTATTGATGTTTTCATCTAAATCTTGGCAAGAAAGCAAATAAGCGTATTCCCAGATATGTCTACTATTCTATTAAATGTATCATTTTACTCCCATTTAGCCCACACACCCTTGGGGATACAGACATTTTAAGTCCAACTGTGTAAATACAGACATTATTTACATTTTGATAAACTATTAGTCTTAAAAAGCAATATTTTTGAAAATCTCTTCAAAACATTGTAAATCTGTAAAAGTCAACTCTTATTACAGGATTAGTGAGATTTTCACTGCAAATCGACATGTTAATTTGATCACTCTGACATCTCTCCACATCAATTGCATGTATAGGTTTCTACTGTGTGTGTGTGTGTGTGTGTGTGTGTGTGTGTGTGTGTGTAATAAAGTACTAATCAGAGTGTGAAGATGAATTTCCCCCAAGGGGGATTAATAAAGTAATTCTTTTTATTCTTCTTCTGATTAAAAAGAAAAACCTATTCACCTGATCCCAGAGTGTGAGAACCAAATCACATGATTACAGTACTTGAGCCGATACTCCAATCAATGTTTCCCACTGAATCTGAGACACCTCAATTTAGGATCAGCCTTTGCAAATGTAGCTGAAACAATTAGTCGGTTATTCCAAAGATATCTGCAACAATCATAATTGATTGACCATTCAAGTCATTTTCCAAGCAAAAACGCCTCTGGTTCCACTGTCTTTATTGTGAGGATTTACTTCTTGTTTTCTATCTTCTATGGTAGTAAACTTAGTCAGTTTTTGAATGTCTGTCAGACAAAATAAGCAACCTGAAGATGTCACATTGGGCTTTATGAAAGTATTTTCTGACATTTTATCAATGAAAGGATTAATTGAAAAAATATTTGGTAGATTAATCAATGATGAAATCATTGGTTGCAGCCCCACTTGCAAATATCTAGAGAAATTGAACAGAAACCAATAGCTATTGCAGGAAAGCAGAAAACATTAAATGAGTGACTCAGCACTAATGTGGTCCTTTGACCTGCAGTTTGACATTCAAAAACTGATAACCGTAAAGGTAAATAATAAGCCTGGCACACAGGAACACACTACATCTACTCTAATGTGGATCAGAAGCTGTTGGGACTGATTATACTTGACACATGGTGATGTCAGTTGTGAAGAAGACATACAGTATCTCCAAACTGGATCATTGATCCCTGCTCAGCTACAGTGACATCACCTATCTTACCAATTAACCTAGCTAATGAAGCAGGAGAAAAAGCTGCTGTTAAGAGTTACATAAGACATCAGTTCCACTACATAAGACACACTGACCAGCATTGTTTTCTACTCTGCGAGGTCAACTATTAGGTGAAAGCTCACATAGCAAAAACAATTACCTCCGGCGGGGGGTACGCAGAGAAGAAAGCAGAGGAAAAAGGTTGTCTTTTAATTTGTGGTCAATTAGGTTGCTTTGAACAAAGAGGTCTGTGGGCAGTGTGGTTTCTAGTGGGTACTACTGGAAACCTCTTTATCCTTACACACTGTGAAATTGGTGTTTTTTTTATTTTCTATTTATCTTTTTTTTTTGGGAGGGGGACAACCATAACAGAGCTAACTGTGCACGGCCAAGCTGTAACATACAGTAACGTTAGACCTCCAGCTCAGCTAGCAGTGGTATCAGCTGGCTTAGCTATTACAACAGTTAACAGAGCAAAACATGTTGTTGACTATGGCATAGCATTAGTTCCACCACATTAGACACAATGACTATCACTGTGACAGCATCTCATTCACAAGCGCACAAACACCCCCTCTTTTTTTCACCTACAGAAATGCACCATCCCCATTTACAGCACAATGGCGTGCTTCGTGTATGTACAGCACAAGTGGCAATCTCGTTTGCATTGCGCTGTAGACATGCTTAACTTACACAGCTCTGTTGTTCCTTTTTAATGAATGTTGCTTTAAATTAAAATTTGCACAGCAATGTCCCATTTCAGAGCACAATAGAGGTTTCCCAAGCACAAACTCACACACAGCAAGGATCATACGCATTAATATCCTCCGGTAACACACACACATGCGTGCAAACACACATGATTATCATGTCTGTAACAGTGTCCCATTCAATATGACAATAGGCCTTCAGTTTGTGCATACTTACTGTACATGACTCCATGAGCTGAGAATGCAACAGCACAAGATCTTCTGCTCATGTTTATGCATCTGGACACATACAATGTCCCATTCTATGTCCCAGTACGCCTTTGGTTTCTGTACACATGTAGGGGAAAAACTCCTGTTTGCTGTTTAAAGAAATGCAGGATTTATTTGGTGGCAAATGAGTGGTACCACTTTGCCTAAATCCCCCTACTCTGCTTCTAAACTCGAGGTGCTGATTTCCTTCATTTCCCAGAGTAGCCTCCAGAGAATCTTGCCTGGGCTTATTTATCCAGCTGTAGCTGTTATTCGTGCTGCTACTATGTGCAGTAATGATGCTCCTTCGGTTACACGTAGCTGAGGTTAGGAGCTTAATAATGATAGCAAACAAAACAGCAAGCAACCACCATTTGACAGTAAAAACAAAAAGGCATGCACATGCAATACAAAACCTTTGTGTTTTATATTAAAGCTGCACTAATTAAAAATGGTGCCCAAGCAATGAGTCAGATGACTGTTTAAGGTGAAAGGTGTCATTCACAGAGACTTAACACCCAACTCTGCAGTTCCCTCCAGATCTGCTAAGTGTTTTAGCATCTTTCAACTCATTGTTTTGGTTTTAGGGTCCAAAACCTTTGGTTTACTCACAACGCTCTAATGAGCGTCATTTCCAGGCGCAGCTGTTTTCAATGAAAAAGTTTCACTATACCTACTGTACACTACCTACCCAACACCAAACACCAGACAGACACAGTTAGCGACTAGCATGGCAGAGCATTTAGCAGTTAAAGAGCCAGATATTTCCCTCAGGAGTTGATGGAGACCAAAAACAGAGCTAATCGTAGGTAGTAGTAAAAGGGAATGTAGGACTTAAATTTATACATTGTCCTGAAACTCAGTTTCATATGAATGCTGATGTTCTGGAAATAGGCAGTTGTTTGCAAAAAATGTTGGGTTTGTAGCTTGTTTTGCTACCTTTACGTAGCCAAAAAAAGCATTAGTAGTGCATTATGTTTCTCTTCCTTTTTCTGTACACACAGAAGAAAATATTTCAGATGAAAATGACACTCCTAATAAAATCCCTTGTACTGTAGCAGCCTGGAAATGTCTTGACCTGACACTGAAGATCACCTACATTCAGCCACTTTTGTTTGGGAAACACAAAACGACCAACTAACTTACTGATTTACACAACTGAACTAATGAAATCAATTTTGTTCCTTGCTAATTGCACATCCTCACATGCATGCACGCATACACGCCTACAGACCCATCCCTCGCTCCCTATTGTCTTGCCTGGCACCAGTTTCCATTGACACAGATGGTGATGGGAGAATGGGATACAAAGAGAGACAGACACAGAGGGAATGGCAGCAGTTGACTCCATGGGTTTCAGGTCTTTCTTTCCTTCCCTGCATCCATACATTTGTTCCCGTAACTCACGTACCTGCCCCATACATCTATCCATCTGCCATCCGTCCCTCCTTCACCTCCACAGCCTCCATTAATCACTCCCATCCTCCATCGATCCATCAATGCTCTATATGGACTCTTAGTACCGTCTTAGAGCTCCCAACAACAGCCGTTCATCCATTCAATCCACTTATTCATCAATCTGTCCCTCAAACCAGATCCTACCTTGTATCATGACCTTTTACACGCCTATTAACTTCTGAAATGCAACCTTTCAGTCATTTATCTTTTCCCCTCCGTCCACCTTCTTCACGTCTAGACCAACGTGTCTTTTCTCCCCCGTCAGGACTTGTTTTTTGTTGAGCTTTTACAAGATTTTGAAAATAAAACTTTCTTTCTCTTGATTGATCTGCCCATTTAGCCATCCCCCATACAGGATCAATAGCAATCTTAACACTCACCAGCTGCATGCCACAGATGAAGGCCAAGGTGCACCTGCCACTACAGCACCCCATGGTGTCCTCCTCCCTGTCTCCAGTGATCCACGTGGTGAAGAAACTCCCAAATCTTCAGCTGGACCTTCAAATCCCAAAAAGCCCCCGGAGGGCCGTCTGGCTGGCTGGCAGCCCAGGTAGAGGCGCTCACTGCTCGGGCCTCAGCCAACAAAGTGCAGCCCCTGTACCTGCTGGAGCTCAGGGGAATAAAGGGCTACTACTTCATTCAAATGGAGGGGTTGCTGACAGGTAAACAGCCTGAAATGTGGTCTCCTGGATTTCCAACACACAGGAGGTCAGGGATCAAAGATGGAAGGTGGGCCTTGGGGATTATTCAAGTCCACAAATTGTTCTTGATGGGTCCGCCGAGCTTGGTTATGTAGGAAATCCCTTTCAAAGCATCTGCATCTGCAAATTACTAGTCGGATAAATCAGCTGGTGTGATGCATTGTGATTGATTAATTGGTCACAACAAAGAATAAATTTTGATTTCTGATCACGTGGCTCTCTTGACACAAATGAACAGAGCCTCTAATTATGTCCACACAGGGTCCACTTGTCCAGTCATCACCTATTGGACTAGAAAGTCCGGTCAACCACGCAGATTTGTCGCATTCTCGTCTAAAGTGAATTCACCGAATTAACCACTTACAGTAACACTGAAAGACTCTAAAAACAGGGATAGATGTTGAGATCAGATGGATATATTCCCCAGATCAAATGCTCTTTTGTTTAATAATCCCGGGTAAGCGCTACTTGGATTTGGCCGATTGAAGCAGCCTAATTTGTTTTAGGGTGGAGAAGAAGTGCAAGTGGCGCCTGCCTCCTTTCACAGACGAGCTCCCGTGCTCTCCTCTCTGGGGAAGTAACGGGCATGTAGCGGCAACATCCTCCAGGGTTCATTCACACCACAAACAAAACAAACCGGGGGTTTTAATCTCCTCTATAAAATGATGTAATCCAACATCTTTGATTTTTTTTTTTTTTTTTTTTTTAACCCCTGAATTTGGTGTTTTATCCACTCACAAAGCGGGGAGTGAAATTGTTGCTAGGATGTTGTATATGTCAACAGCCAGTGGGAGCTGATTGTCGGTGTCTCTGTTGGCTAACAAGTCCTTCTCCTCCGGTTCATCTCCCCCATCAGCTCCACAACACAACCGCCGTTTTCTCAGCCCCGTCAGCGGCTGGCCGGTAAATTCACCGCCTCCTCCGTTACAGAGAATAAATCTCTACGGCGTTAAAAAAAAAAACAACAACACAAAAAACAGAAAAGCAAGTCCACATTTCGGATGAAGAAGGGACAGGGTCGTGGTAAGTCTCCAAACGTAATGTGCAGAAGGTGATATGAGCGAAATATAAGGCTAAGTTTAGTTTGTCGTCTCGGGGTTGTCTTCAAGGAGTGAGAAGGGGAGACAATGGGAACCGGGATGGACCAACGGACCGAGAGAGACAGCCGAGAGGAGCGTCTCTCGCCCGCCATCTGTCAAGTCAAACACCACGCGGCAACATAGCTGTTCCGGTTGTGAGTTTCAAAATAAAAGCGCGCGTGATCTTAACCTGGGAATAGTGCAATATCAAAGTAGTAGTGCCAAACAATTTCTGTCTTTATTGATACTACCAATATTGAACATTTTAAAATCACAGCACATGGCTTGTGCCAGTCTTTTACCCAAAGATGTGCTCCCATTTTTACCAGTTAAGATGTGTTTTATGACTTATAATGATACTCTCCAAAATGATCCCATTACCTCCTTACATATTGTGTCTGTCCTCCTCCCCACAGTGACAGACATAATATAGCATACATTTTATTTTTGTAAAATCGCTAGGTCAGCGTGGACCTCTTGACCTGGTTGCAAGCTAACAGGGTCAGTTAGGCTCGAATGCTCACTTTAGTTGCAGATAATGTAACACACAGTATGTCTTCTAATTGTTTTACTACTTTAGAAGTTTTTCCATTGGTTTGCAAGTAACTAAGACCTGATCTGCGACCCACGTTGGGCTGAGTCCGATAAACTTTATTCAGCGTAACTGGGTATGAAAAACCTACGTTATCCAAGCATTCAAGCACACGTTCTGATTATAATCATCACATTATTGGTTGTTTTTTGACCCAAGATGCCAATTCACACATGCACTTGAGTTGTGCACCAAGTCTGTGCTATGTTTGTGCCTGCGCCTAACTAGAATCCAAAGGCCTGTAGGTTTTATTGGGAGATACAGAGACTACACATAAACACTGTGCCTAAACAATTTTTATATGTGGAATATTTTAACCAAATGTTATCTATGGAATCTATAAAAGAAATACAAACTAAACATTTAGCAGCCTTTGTAAAACCAATGTTTATGCTTAGTGTATGCTGAAATGTTGTAGCTCTGTTTGTTTCTTAAAATTGTAGCTGTTTTTTTGGTCATATTGGTACCTGGTACCTGATGATGGTATTCAAGCATAAATCGAGCTTGCTCTGCACCTATTTTTGGTCACTCTGCTTTGTTATTGGTAATTATAGCCTAGCTGTGTAAGCGTAGAAATGTATGCTACCTGTTGAGCAGCTATCAGGAGGCTGCAATCGGCTACAAACTACTTTACAAATATTTTTCATTCCCTCTTAAAAAGCAACTGAAGTACATTTCATTCTTTGCACGGTTTTAGGCTTTTATTTTAAAGGCTACATGACCTTACTTCCGCCCCTGCTGTTGCTGCCTCTGGCTGACTTGATGAGGCTGATGTTCCGCTCGGCAGGGGAGCGGCGGGGCTCTTTTCACTTACTGAGGCACACAAACACAGACACAGAGCAACGTAGCTTTGGTCGGCGTGCAGCTGCTCAAGAACCTGGCCTTCAACGATCATTCTCAATGTCTCTCTCTCTCTCTCTCTCTCTCTCTCTCTCTCTCTCTCAGTGGGGAGTTCTGTCTGAGTTGTCAAGTTAATCATTTTATCCTCATTTCACATTCACTTAATTGATGGCTGAAGGGTTTCCGATAACCTGCTATTAAGGCTGTTTTTTTTTGGGGGGGGGGGGGGGGGTAGAGTGTTTAAACGTTTCATGTAGCATAATAAAATTGTCCACAACTATCCATTAATTATTAGAAAGAGCCTTTGGTTAACACTTCAGATGGTGATTGCCTCATTTATGAATGCCACTTAATTTAGCTCGGCAGCACTGTGTTGTTCCCACAGTGGCTGGAGTTCAGCGAAGGCATCACGGCTGCAGACCACAGTCAAATTAAGCAACAAAAACAAACCAGCAGATTCCCCCCAAATTAAAGGTGGGGAATGTGTGTGTGTGTGTATTATAGGGTCACTTGTACCACACCTACAAAATGGCCAGCAGTTTAAATAGACACAGAGGTGTAGAGGGTATCACTGCTTTAGCTATACAAGATAATGGCCTGCTTTCCCCTCACCATCAATCTCTGTCACAGTCTGCCCCTCCCACACACACCCAGGAATACAACACACACATTCACATACACACAAACAAATGCACACTCTCACTCACACACACACACACACACACACACACGTTCGAACCACACACAGTGCGACAGGAGTTTAATTATTCCGCTAATCTTGAGTGACAGTGGCATGTATAATGGCTGATTCCCCGGGGCCATGTGTCAAAGCATCCACCCATTCATCCATCCATCCATCCACCCTTCCATCTTTCCACTCAACTTCTCCCTTTCTATCTTCAACATCCCTCCACCTCTCTTTTTATATCACTTCCTGCTCCTCGTCTTTCTTTCCATCCTTTTCTTTGTCAGTTCTGTGGCCTTTGTAATTGTCACACATCATCTGCTCTCTCACAAAGGTTACTGACCGGGCCAGTTGGGCCTGTGCCCGGGGGCCTCTGACCACTGGGACCGTGGCCTTGGTTTCACCTGAGGGTGAGGCCCCTGGTGGTCAGGGGTTTGTCAGCTCAGGAGTGAATATATCACAGAAGTTCAAAACACAATATGAAGTCGGTAGAACTGAAACGAGTCACTGAATCACTGGTTCCATACTCATAAAAGTGAATGTTTTCTGTTTTCCGTGGTCTTTTATAAAAACACACTTAATACCTTCGTGTTTTGGACGGTTGGCTGGACAAAACTAAACATTTTAAGCTGTCACTTTGGGCTCTGGGATCTTGTAATAAGTATTTTCCACTATTTTCTGACATTTTATTGGCCAAATGATTAATTGCTTGATCAAGAAAATAATCTGCAGATAATAATCTATAATGAAAATAACTTTGTTGCAGTAGAAATAAGTAAGCAATACAGTCAAAGATTGTTTAAAATGTTGTTGTACATTTATCCTTTACATAGCCCTTTTCTAATAAATCTTTTAGCCCAGGAGAATGCCACGTTGCATTTCACTACACATAAGTTGATGACAATTAAAGCTTTGAAGATCTGTTAAGTCGTCTGTCTTGTTGTATCTGTTGTTGTAGTGGTGCATCAAGGCACAAACCCACAAATAAAAAAGAAGCAAGAGCAGCAGTTACGGTTTAACGATCTCACCACAAGGTCCACTCATAGCTGTCAATCATTTGTTTGTCATGAAAATGTGTTTACGGATTTTTTTTATTCACGTTGGCAAGGTGAAACTTTCTCAGGTAAAGAGTGACTTGAAAAAAAAATGCACAGAAAAAACAATTTTTTTTGCTGTTTCAAGAAATTAAACAACAATATATACACTACCGTTCAAAAGTTTGGGGTCACATTGAAATGTCCTTATTTTTGAAGGAAAAGCACTGTACTTTTCAATGAAGATGACTTTAAACTAGTCTTAACTTTAAAGAAA
>JAVQJL010046541.1:0-19320 GCA_036024295.1 Nannoperca obscura
ATATATATATATATATATATATATATATATATATATATATATATATATCAATGTGGCGCCTGCAAATGCATCAGTGAATATGTGATTTTTTTGTAAAAAAGAATTTTGTAACAAAAAAAGAATTTAGTTATGTTTCACGTTATAGAATTTCTTGCAAGGTGAAACTAAATCATTCAATCTCTCACAAATATAAAACATATGAACCTGTTGATGAAGGACTTTGAAGCTACACATTACATTTTAATAAGTGCATGATATGGTTTAATGTTGTGCGATCAATTCTTTAGTTGAAGTAAGCATCAAAAAATTCCAAATAGTATAACTGTTTCATTTTCCCAGTAAGCTAACTGAACTCCACTCAGACAAAAGTACAGTATGCATTTAAAGTTTGGTCCAGTTTTCCTCACTGTTCCAGCTTTTTTGAATGGGCCCTGTGAAAGTCTCCGGCGTGTCCCAACATGTCTCCGACTGCTCCTGATCCCCTTCCCCTTGACTCTCCTCATTGTTTTTGGCACAGCAGCTGCTCAGAGATTTAGATATCATCATTCAGGCAGGCAGATAGGACATCTAGACATTTCCTCCAGGGAGTCTGGAGAGCACGAAGAAGCAGAATGTGAGATGTGTTTGTCGGACACAATTTGATAAAGAGTCTGTGTGTAAGTGACAGCAAAATGCCTCCCAAGTGAATTGTCATGCTGTGCTCGCTGGCTCCCCAGACTCTGCAGTACAGTTTGGGAGGCTAATACACTCCCTGCAATTTTTTTAAATCACTGAAAGACTCGGCTGGACATGGTCTCATAGCAACAACAAAAAAGAGAGAGTGAGAAATTAAGCATAATCTTGAGCAAATACAAAAACTTGGGAGGGCTCGGAGGTCAATTCTCTTTTTTTCATGATTATTTAAAATGTTGCATGCATTTATCATTCATTGCCACAGTGTATATTTGTAACTTTAGAATAATATATTATTATAACAAAACAAATCAAAATAAGAACGATAATCTGTCCAAAAGCAATATTTTTTTTTAAAGCTCTGTGTTTATACTGTATGTGTACAAGAGAACATGTGTGCTAGATGACTGTTCTTCCATATGCATGAGGCTGCAATTACAGATACATGTGTATGAATATTAGTTTGAGGCAATTAAGGCAGCTGCAGTGCATTTGTGTTGCATTCCCATGTAAAGTTAAATCAAACACAATACCTTTGTTTTTATTTTTTTTAACACTGCAGCTAAATTGGATCATCTGTCCCTTTGAATCAAGACAGTTCACATTCGTTTTTCTACACATTCACTATTGATCAAAGGCCTGTCTGGAACTTTATTGCATCTCTGCTTATTGCATTTCTTCAGTTCGTTTCTTTCCGTGACAACATTTGGCCCAATGTACAAAGGGACTGTTTCATGGAAGGACTCATCAGATGGGAATCCAAATCAATTTGTCAGGTCATGTTCGACCGACTGATTACTGGCGGTTCGATTAAAAAGCGGACTGCGCTCAGGTGACTGACAAGGCAGCTGAAGCCATTATGCAGAGATTTGGGATCACATCCCAGCGTTGGACGGCCATTCCCATCCAGAGGCCTCCTAAAGTCATCCATCATGAGGAATTTCATTTTGCTCCTTAATGTGGGCTACGTGTTGTTTTAAAAGCCGCAGAAATGATCAGAATTTGGCCGGATTGGACCGTGGACCGAGCGTGCTCACTCATTGTTATCATCAACAATTATTGTCTTTCATTGATTTGGCAGGAAGAGAGTGACTGGCCATGTTTAAAATGGAGGCATGTTCTGCAGAACCGTGCCAACACTGGGCAAGATCAAATACTCGAGCTTGTTTCCTTTGCCAAGGACGGCAATTAAAGCACATTCCTCACCAGACTAGATCCTGGTTTTAAATGTCTCCAATATTTCCTTTTAAACAATTATGGAAACAGTTTGAATTATTAACATGTGTGTCCACTCAGTCCAGTTCACAGAAGAAATCGATTGTTCAGCTTTGATGAGTGCACTAATAAATTATCGTATTTGTCAAGAAACACATTCCTTTGAAGACTAGAATTTAGTTCTATTTTAGTTTAAACACATTTAAAACTCAGAATTACAGTCCATACTTCTTAAAAAACCAAACCATATTATATATTATTCTCATTGTAGTTTAACCTTGCAGTATTTTAGGATTATTTGCTCATAAGCTTCATGTATCATGTATCACCGGCTTATTCTTACTCTAAGGTGACTAAATGCAAGTCCACCAGTGTGCAATTGTAAAACTTTATTCACAAGTAAAATTAACGCTACACAGTTATGCTGTATACAGATATGCTGTGAGGGAGCCAGCAGGGTCCCCTGCCTGAGATTATCTTCTCTGCGAAACATTACCAGGAAACCCCCAGGATTAATAATTGCTCAAATGATTAATTGCACTCACTAATGGTCACTTAAAAAAAAACATATTGGTTCCTTTCCAGTGGACCATCTCATTGGGTTTGACTGTAATGGTTGCCATGCATGGAGGCTGCCTCTATCAACAGCTTTTAGTAAACTCTGTGAGTGCGTATGATACCTGCGAGTCACAGTAACTACACATACTGAATAAGTCAGAAACAAGTAGGACTTGAATACATTTCAGACCTGCATTATTTGTTAAAACAATGATGAGAACTTGAACTTACATCTGGACATATACCTATGCCTATAATGTATTTTTCTTTTCTTTAACACATTTTCATAAAAGGACTGATCAAAAATATCACAAATCTGAATATTTTTCCATAGTTTATTATGAGAAAACCTATGTTTTCCATGCAAGCACAGTTTAGGCAAATACAATTATTGTTTTAGACTTTTGGAAAATATTTATGGTTTAGTAGGAACATGCTGAAAATAAAACTTTACACTGGTGACATGAGTTGGGATCAGAGCTCAGGTTGTGGCTGGCACAAGCTGGGTAAAGGTATTTCTCACTTGTTTTCTTATTTGTGTATTCATTTTGTTTTGTCGTCTCTTTTTTGTCTTTTGTTTTCCTTTGAATAATGATTTATTACAGTGACATTTAACATTCAATTGCAACATGTTGTGTGGACTCATCACATTTTGCATATGATCATTACATTTACATTAATGTTCACAATCACTTTAGAGTTAGAATCAGAATCAGAATCAGCTTTATTGGCCAGGTATGTGTACATACTAGGAATTTGGCTCCAGTATTATCTCTCTCTCAATGTACATACGTGAAGTAGATAAACAGTTAGTTAGTTAGTTTAGTTGTAGTATTATCATTATATATAAGTCGTAATCACTTTATAGGTTTCCTTGGTCTTCAGCTTGACTTTAAGAGGCGTTTATGAAGATGACAAATGGATCATGGGCAAAACCAGCTGTAATTATCACCATTACTATGTTTACATTTCTACCAGCATTCTGGGCTTCTCCTCAGATCTTCGTCACAGGCTCTTAAGTATTTGATACCCAACATCATGCTGTGTTTATTATACCGCCAAAGCCTTTATTACTGTCTCAGCTATCATAACAGTTGGGGGACTTGCTGGAGGCAGAAAATGGCAGGCAGGCCTTTTAGATGGGAGAACATATGCATGGTGATAGATGTAATCCTTCTCTCCCCCTCTTGCCCTCTGTTTGATTTCCTCCCGCACAGCCCTTAACAGCTACGGATCCCCCTTCAAGGCTGCGAACCCACGCAGCGCTCCAGTCTGCCTTCATGCTTGTTGACTTCAGAAGGTTCTGATGTCATAATGAAGGGGGCTGGCTCTTTGATATGGCTCCTCTGGAATTTCATGCTCCCTGTGTTTCGAACGGACTAAGACGCTCAGCTGGCAGGTACAGTAGAAATTGGAGTTTTATTGCATCTGCCCTGGGGGATTACCAGCCACCCCAGAGGCAGAGATGGGGCAGCCAAGGCGGCGGCATCAGACCCCTCCACTCCCTTGAACGTTCGAGCCACATTTCTCACGCCATCTAATCTGAAAGCACAGCTCAAATCCTGCTAATCTCTTCCAAATACAAAGGAATCCAGGGTGGTATACCATTTACTCCTCCAGAGGCCTGTTCAAATAGTTAATTGATTCATTGTGCCATGGGGTGAAGAAATATTTTGGAATTGAAAAACAGTTCACTATTTGCTTGCTCTATCAAAGGTTGCATTGTTTGTGTTTCTTTAGGCAAAAACAATATTACTTTCTGATAAAATATATTGGTTGTTGGTAAAACCATGGCCTGTGTAGCAGAAGTAAAATCAAATACATGCATTTTACTAAATGCAATCGCAGGCTGATGCACAATGGCAGATATGGTATCTGCACTTGCCAGAAACCAAGATGTTGAGGCTTTAGAGTGAAGCAGGGAGAGGATGAATATGTATTTGTTTTTAGTAGGGAGACACATGTTCAGTGTCTGTCTCTCAGCATAGATCTTTATTACATCAAACGGGCTGTTCGATGTCAGAACAATAGCAGAAACAAAGCCTAAGTTATTTCCTCCGCTACCTTTAATGATGTAATGTATTTTGCCATCAGCTAGCGGGGAGTAGCAATCAGTCGGTATATATGGCATTCCTGCATGATTCCTGGAGCAAATCGTCAACGCACAGCCGCACTTGACAGGGGTACAAATTTATCATTTGCTTTACGATATCCTCCAAATCAGTTCAGAATGCCTTTAAAGGAGGCCGCAGGGAAGCAGTGCAAAGACACATGTGAGTCGTCTGTTCACCAGTGTGCTCCCCGCAGGACATAAATTCTGGGCTTCCACAGTGGGACAGGCCTGAAGTGGGAGTGGACATACTTTACTAATAAAGAGTAGTTTTCCAGCTTTGCTAATGGTTCGAAGAGCAAGGGCTGACTTTTGTTATAGTAAAAATAAAAGTTATCATCATTTTCAAAAGAAAAAAATAAGCATAACCAAATGCTGAATTGACCTACAGTTCATAAAAGGTTCTATTCTTTGCTGTTTTACATATTTAGTATTTGTTGAGTCTTTCCAGGGAAAAATATCCTCTCCTGCACAGGAAGTTTTTACGTTCTGGCAAGATGAACAGCAGTTTGAATGAGCAGTGATAGCCATAGTGGCTCAAAGAAAACAACCCCCCCCCCCCAAAAAAAGACTAAAATAAGACTCATGCTGTTGATAATTAACAAAGATGGGGGAGGGGCTTTACTGTGGGACACATACACTTGTAGAACACCCATCTTACTTCACTACTTGTTTGTGTACAATCATGGTAATAAGATCAACAATCCACTCACCCACTTGGCAATCTGATCCAAATGTCTTTTTAATCCCTCTTTTATTAAACAACAAATCAGCACTGCATTATGCTCATTTACCTCCTGCACAAAGCCACAAGCGCAGCTGACAAGGGACATTTGCATGCTTGCAAAGACGTTTTTTGGAAGGAAATGACAATATAGCTAAATGCATATCTCATCTTCAAGGCAATAACAAGATTATGTGATGAAAAGGGCTCTTGGGGAACCATTCCTATGCAAGCAATTACAGATTGTCTCTTCCCCACAAGCTGCTCAAACAACACAGTGTCAGATGACAATTTCATTAGCTAAGATTAGAGGTGGATTGTAGAAATTACAGGACATTATTACACTGTTCTGCCTGAAAGATCCAGTATGTAGTGTTTTACAAGCTTTAGCAGATGTATCAAGAACTGGGAGACTTGGAGATAATCCTAAAACACAACAATGTCTGTCTTAAACCTGAACGTATCAGTGGGGTTGCATATAATCTATAATCTCAAGAGATTTTTCAGCCTTGGAAATTTCCAGGCAAACTTGCACATTTTACTGTACAAATTATATAAAATAATAAGATTCAAAGTCAGCTTACACTAAGGAATTCAGATCAGTCAAGCATGCAATGTGATGTCAACAGTCTTTTTTGTATCATTAAATGGCCCTCAAAGCACCTTCAAACCTCACCTTTTGCAATTTTTACTTTAAAGAATTCAAACAAAGCCTATGTACATAAAGTAATCTATACTGTGCATATTTTGCTTGTCTGTGAACTAATGTATGTATGTTTCTTCTCAGTAACACGTGATGATGTAGACATTTCACATATGATTACAATTTATGACTGCATTTTTGAATGGTTTCTATTAATCTGCTATATCCACTTTTTTCTTTCTTTCCTCTCTGGTTTCTTATTTCCTGTCGCAAACTGAATTGTCCAGAGTGAAATGTCACCAGTGGATTGCTGCTCTGTTTGATCTGCGTGGCAAGGAAGAGCTAAGTAACTGATGAAAGCTTGATTAGAGTGATAACCAGCTTTGGCAGCCGTATCCTGTCACAGTATTCTGTAGCAGTGATGAGCTTCTAAGAGAAGACCATTCTGATCTTAAAAAGTGAAGAAGGATCTAATAAGCAAAAATAAAAACAGATCCTAAACAGATGCTCTGGTAGAGAGGCACAGCCACAGCTATTTTGAATTCATTATTTATTTCCACTTTTCTCTCTAATACCAGGAAATGTGTATTTCGTTTAGCTGTCATCAAGCATGGAGCTGTTGAGAGGGGATTTGCAGTGCGTTTAAGCTGCGTGTTTATTCAGACTCCAACAACTCTGCAAGGGTATGTTGTCTCATGGCAACCCCATCATTGGGTCAAAGTATTTGAAAAGCAATCATATTCTGATGTGGCTAGCTGCTTAGGATCTGAAACATTGGCGTCCAAAATGAAAGGTTTTGCTTGCGGTGAAATCATCAGACCTTTTTGCGGGGAGTGGACAGAAAATGTCTTGAGCCTGAAACCAATAGCCTCTAATCAGTAAGAGCAATGCATCATCAGTGCAAAAGAACACATGAAACCTGCAGTATGGTGAAGAGGGAAAGATGGAAAAAGAGTTACCTTCAGCTTTTAATGTGAGACGAGGAAAGTAGATCAAACACATTTCTTTATCTAATCCATAGTTACGATTATGTTGCACAGTTGAATAGTAGTAGGAAAAGTACCTTTGCAGAGTTTGTTTAAGACAGTAAAGTTTTAGTACATTTCAAACAGACGCTCATACTTCAGTCAAACATTGGGATGCTAAAAGAATGCACAGTTCTTGGAAATATGAAATTGCAGGAAAGCTACTAAGGCTTTGGGCAGCAACTTGATTTCTTTAATAAATTATATTGTGCAATTTAAAAGACAATGCTTTTCAGAGGACAATTTCATTCTGCAGGGCATACAAAACAGGACTGAGCCAAACAGTCCCACTTCAGGCAATGTATATATAATTACCCTTATCAAGGACTAAAATACATTTCAGATACAATTAATGATAAAGGCCTGTAAGGCCCATAAAGGCCTGTTTCAAAGGTTTTTTCATTATAATATTTTAAATATTCTTTGTATAACTTCAACTCTCAGGAGTTGAGTACATAGTAAAGGCTACACCCTGCTGGATGCCTTCAAATAAAAAAAGTGATGAATACTGTTGTTACCACAGTCAATATAAAAGAATGTAGAGAGGAAAAAATGATCGATCAGTCAACACACATAACTGGCTCCTGCAAAGCCTTTTGCATCTGATTGATCCCTGGCCAAATATGAAGTTCCTGATTGTGAAGCACAGGAACAACTGGTATTCATTAATATGGTGGACAGCAAACCATCCCTGAAAAGATAAATGAACAAGAGAGTGCTTTGCTTGGGACCACGTAAAGTTTGAGCGTGAGATGCATCTTTCAGCACGGGATCTGGGTCTTTGCAGGGACACCATGTTGGGAGTGCTTGCCATTGGACGAAAGCTGCTGCTGGATGCTCAAGAAACAGCAAGCAGCAGACCAAGTGATGACGGAGTATTTGTCTTTGATCTGCTATCATTTGTATGTTATGGAAAATTAAGTTTATTATAAAACCAATGCAAATGACTCAAACCACTGGACAAACACACTATATATTCCAAGTATTCTAATTCATAGTATAATTGCGAAATACTAATTTCTCTATTTCTCACCACTGCCAGGAAAGGATGTTGGTGCCCATTTTGAAGTACGCTACAACAATGGAGATCAAAGCAATGTGAGCATGTTTGAGAGTACTACAACTCAGTATTGGCTGCAAACATGTAAAAATGACTGCCCATGTTTTGCTATGCTCATACCTAAACAACAGAATAGGTCGATGAAATAAGAGAGCTTTATTGTAAATAACAAAGTATGAGCAGTACATACATAGATATCGAAATTGCAGTTTCCTCATGTCCCAGCATTGCAAAATAGATAAATAGAATAGAATAAGTTAAAAAAAAACACAGTGCTATATAAAATATAATACAATATACAATGTATGAAGAAGTTGGAAAAACGTTGGAAAAACGACATATGTACAGTACAGGTGACAGGCGTACTGGCGTACTGGACCTTCGTCACCATGGTAACAATAATAAACACATAGTTAACATTATGAAACAATCCCAGTTTGGTTAGGTTTAGGCACCAAACCTACTTGGTTAGGTTTAGGAAAAGTTCATGGTTTTGGCTAAAATAAGTACACTAAATAAATTATGTAAATTAAGTTATGTCACATGACTTACTAGCATAACTTAACGTTACAGTGTGACGCAGTTCAAAGGATTCAACGTTGACTTTTAGTTTCACACGGGACAATGGGTGAAAGTCCTGTGTTTGTATCACAGACTTTGTCGCTCTTTTTACTACCTTACCAAGCTTCCACCTTTGCTCATGTCATAATTACTATGGCCACTAGAGGTCACCGCCTAACAATAAACTTAAATATGTGTCGTAATAAGCTGCTTGCACAGATGACCTATGGGGCCTTATTTTTGGGGAGGGTGGTCTGTATGTCTTCTTTTGTCTTGCTAATACCATAAGAATGACACTTGAAACTGGTGTTATCATGAACTGCTCACAGGAATTTTTCCAGTATCGATTGCATTTTGACTGCATGCATGCATGTACGGCGATTCAACTGAAACTGATTTCTTTGTGCAGGTGAACTTTTCTTGGTCTGTACCAGGCTGGACAAATTCATAACATAAAAACCAAATTTTTTGTTGGAATACACCCAGATTCGGACTTAACTGCCAGTTTGCAGGCTTTCAAAAAAAAAGCAACCTAAAAGTTAGGAATGAAGGCTTGTTTCTGGACGGCTCCAAGTTGGAAACTCTAGCTGGGACGGTCTTGGCAGGTGTAAGTAAAACACCCTGCCTTTCTTGTCAGCTTCTGTTCAGAGGCCCTTGAGCAAGGTGTTTAAGAAGAAAAGCACAGCTCCCAGAGGTTAAAGTATGAGTGTGAAGCAGAGCTTTCCTTAAAAATGACATACATCCTCTGCAAACTCTTTCCTGCATAAATAAATGTGAAATAAATGTCTATGTGGGAACATTTCAGTACAGCAACAAGCAGAGTTTGAAATTTGCTGATTCAACAATAATCCAGAAATGCCTGGAGTGCAGACATGCCTGAAAGAGGTTAAGTGGCCCTTCAGTGTGTGTCGTTTAAAAAGGCTTTAATGGCGAGCCCACAATAACAACAGTAACACTGTCACAGACACTCAGCTCTTTTATAGCGCTCGCCTCGGCCTCTAGAAGGATTGATGCGTCACCATAGCAACATTGACCCTTAAAGTCTCATTGCAACCTGAGCCAGGCCCAGATTTATGGGTGTTTTCAGCTTGTTACAGCAGATTTATCTTCACAATAAAAAAGAACAACAATCTGCAGAAATCATTAAGGGGAACTCTGGTTTAAATGCAAAGGTGCGCCAGAAGCTTTGTCTATGAATGACTGAATATCCTGCATAGTTTCACTGTTTTCACAGAGAAATAGGCCCAAGAGGAAACTAAGTTTGGTCCAAATTAATGATGTAAACCTCTGTGAAATAGTTTTTCCTGTAGCCGTGTTTGTGAATTGCATGCTTCTTTTCCTGGATCATAACCCTCTGTGTGGACAGGACAGAAATGTTTACAGGTGCCTCTCTTAAATCTTTGGCTGTATCAAGTTGATTTTGTAGCTGCACTGATTCTGCAAGTTTTTGTTCTAGGAAGAGCCATTTATAGTTTGTGCTTCATTTTGAGGGGATTAGCATCCTCATTTTCTTTCCCTCTATCACTCTTGTGTGTCTTTTATAATTGATGAGGTAAAGATATTCAAAACCCTGAGATGTCCTCTGGCATCTCATGATGT
This sequence comes from Nannoperca obscura, assembly GCA_036024295.1. Lineage (NCBI taxonomy): Eukaryota > Metazoa > Chordata > Actinopteri > Centrarchiformes > Percichthyidae > Nannoperca > Nannoperca obscura. Next base: position 10,168 of record JAVQJL010046541.1, read on the forward strand.
TACTCAAGACCTCTCCAAGAATTTGAATGGAAGTTGGAGAGGAATGGTCTGTAGTCAGAGATGAAGTCATTAGCATAGCACACTGATAAAGACAGATGACAAAAGGACAGAGGTGACGAGGAGCTGGAAGGGTAGCAAACAGTCAGGAGTAGGACGGGCGGTGATGGCTGGACTCTGGTATTTTAAGCAGGACATCTTCATTCCTTCCTGCCAATGTGAGTGATCCTCTTCCATTTGCTATGGTAGGAAGCTGTGTGACCCTACGGGGGCAGTCCGGCTAACTGGCCCTTCTCCCGGGCAGCCAGCAGTGCATCCCTTAAGCAGGCTTGACCGACCTGCAGTCACACACTCTATGGTCAAGACCTGGGCAGGGGGATTTCAGATGTGACAGCATAATCAATTTCCATGATTCATGATCACCCCGAAAGGAGGGCGCCCTGAGCGACTGGGCAGCTGAAAGAGGAGAGCAGAAGGGGAATGCTGACAACTGCAGTCCTCAGCCATGTTTAGCAGTGGAGACTCTGCTTCTGGCCGTGCTACTCCTGTTTGTTAGATCTTCCAGGATACATAACAATAATGTGAGACTATTGATCCTGGTGGGGAAATTCTCTTTTTACTGAACGTTCTCCATAGAAAAGTCCAAGCTCAGGGTCGGTTGCAGTGGAGAGAAGTACCCCAGAGCAAACAGTGATTCAGATCCAGATTCATTAAGATTACGATGCACAGAACCATCTGAACTGCGTTGCTTGAGCCACAGAGGTTTTGTATCAAATACAAATCAACAACTGCAGTCAGTGCCACAAAAAGAGTATTATTAAAGCAAATAGCAAACTTGTGCAAATTGTGTGCTTCAGCTTCAAGACTAAGAAAGAAAAAAAATATATTTTGCGTCTCTGATGTTACAGTTATGTTTGTTTTCTTGGCATGGTTTTTGTTTCCATTGTTGTGTACTGTATTTACAATGTTGTTTTTAACATGGTGCTTTTGCATCCATCCCTTGTGCAGTACTGAACACACTCAGTGCAAGTTTGAGGAGTATTTTGAATTGGTTTGATTTTGCGTTATTACCTTTTTTGACTATCAATTTTTTTGACGGTACATAATAACACAATAATAAAAAATGATCACTAGTCATTTAAATAACCATATTTTTCAACTGGCATTATATGGCTCTTGAATGACTCTGATGTAAAACTGTACCCATTGAGTTGTTAAAATGAACACTGAATGATTGCCATCTCTATGAATGTATAGATGTATGAGTAAAGTAGGGGTTTGCCCCCTTAATGGAACTGAACAACTTCAAAGCAGTGATATTAAAAAGATATTGTTGTATTCTAAAATTATATATAATTTCTAAAGCAGCAGAAGTGAGGAGTTGGAAAGGATTCTGTAATGTAAAAAAAAAAAGAAGAAAAACTGAGCCCAGCCAGGCTTGCCATTCAGTCAAATCGGACCAGGTTTTTATTCCATGTGTGGTATAGAGCCAGACATCTGAGTAAAGGACATATTTGCCATGAACCGTGTTATCCTTGTAAAACCCTTGGTTTATGTTTTCTGCCTTGGGAAACTGTTAGATTTCTGTCAGAAGAACTGAATTCTGGTTGAGGGAGGAAAAGTCTGGTAAGTCCTGATCCATCAATCCATCACATCTCATGAGCAGGGAAGCTTGAGATTTACAAACACTGCTCTTTCATTTTTCCTGACATTTTAATTGCCAACCATTTCATTAATTCCTTGCAGTGTTTTTTCAAAGCTAATAAGTGCTCAAATGTAATCCAAGTTATTAATAGTGATTATGTCATCAAACATGGCAGATTTTCAGCACTGTTTTGCTTTCAGTCCGCCCTCTACAGTTCACTGATAACTCAAGGCCAACACCCGTTCACGTCTGCAGCCTCTGTGAATGACTCTAGCAGCTGAAAATCTGTGCAGATGTTAGACTTTGTCACTGTGGATAATGTCACAGACTCGTAAACGCCGTCTTGAGACGGAGAAATTGAATCTATAGTCACTCCCTTGCATTCTCGACAGGGTTCATCCCTTGACCTTCCCAACCCTAAGAAATGCTTCAGATATCAATACGGACTGTGCTGAAAATATAACATCATAACTTTAAGTTTATTTGACTATCTTTGATTGGCTGGTTTAATTTTGTATTGCTCTACTGGGAAAAAAAGAATCAAATTTAGTGTCTTTTATATTTTAATTAAAATTATACATGTTAATTTACATGTTAAGGTATCTCAGCTCAACTGGGCCAGTCTGTTGAAATAATTGTAAATAAAAATAAATGTAAAAAAAAAAAAAAAGTTGAAATCTATAAAGTTTTCCCAACAACATTCATATGACTAATAAAAAAACTTTATTACAGCGTTTCCTGGCATAGGAAACATGACTTGTTGAGGACTATGTTGAGACAACTTCGTATCTAGTTTCAGTTATCATTTTTATATTAGACACACACTTTGACATCAGCAGGCTAACAGTCACATATCAAAGAAAACAACATTTCTTATAGGAAGAAATAATAATAATAAAGTCCTATTAATCAATTTAACGCTCAGTAAAATTTGAGCAAGCGACCTACCGGTTTATTAGGTACACCTTTACAGTCTAATGAAATCCAGTACAACAGCCCTGCAGTAGATCCTAACTTTGTGAAGCTGATAATCATTTTTTTATACTGTGTCAAAGGTTTTGCTGACCAACCTTTGCAGATTGATTGAGAAGTGTTTTTAATGGAATGTCCAGTTCTCTTTATATGACGGGGGCAACAATTAGAAAGCTCTTACAATGTATGTGAACACCACTCAAATGTAATGCATTCCTAATACAATCATGAACTTCCAAAATGTGCATATATGTATATATATATATATATATATATATATATATATACAGTGTATGTAGATATACTTTTATGAAGTCTACACTTTTACTACTAACTTAGAACAAGAAGAGCAGCCATGTTAAGTTGTTTAGGTCAGCCATTAAATTATTTTCATGTAAGTATAACGTTTATTTAGTTAGTTAGCACCTTTCACAGAGCAAGATCACTAAGTGCTTCACAAAAGTACAAGCGTTAAAAATAAGACCATCAAAATAGCCAAAAGAAACAGGCAATAAAACACAAGTGACAACAGACCTATAAAGTAGCAGTACTAGTGTGTAGCATAAACTAGATACATTGTTAGCTATCCCACTACGCCTATCAGCAAGGGGTCAGTATTTCCAATAAGTAAAAAGTAAATCATCATTATTTTGTTTTTAAGAAAGTTTTAAGAAAAGATAAATACATAAAAAAAATCTGTTTTAATTATATAATCCTTTTTTGGCATTCAAACCATCCTGTTACACAGGTTATGTTTGCATTTTGTGGTTGAACATTTACACATTTGATGCAGTGTTTACTTACAGGGACACAAGTGCCTAAAAAAAGTCAAAAAGTAAAAACAAAGTCGTAAATAAGAGGCTGGTTAGTCAGCTTCGTCTCGTGTCGAGCTCCCTCCTCGTTTGTTTGTGCAGCTCTCAAGGTCATGGTCTGCGGCCCATTAGCAGACCATGGCTGGCTTCCCTGTATGCTATACATGGAAAGGGTTGATGGTGGTGCGTGTGGGAGGCGGGGGCCGTAGAGATGAGGGGGTGGTTACAACCCAAGAGTTGAGATATGTCTGTCTCTTAAAGGCCAGCATGAGATTGGCCTCTCCTGCCCAGACGGCCGGTGACCCCTGTGGAGACAGTCCCGCTTCAAGTTGCTGCGGGGTCCCTTTGAAAACACCTCGGCACTGCTTGAGTGATTGACCATATGGGTGACAGTACCATCCAGGAGCCCCCCGCTGTGCTAGGCATGGGGTGTGGGAGGCTTGAGTGGGAAGTATGGCAGCCTCCCCCAATTCCCATATTCCAGTCATCTTGTTTCTAGTATCTCCACAGTATGTCCTAACACAACTACATGCTGTAATTTATGGTATACGAAGACGGGACTTCCCCTTTACATTACACACGTACAGTACACTACTGCACCAAACAAACCTCCTGCAGATAATTAATTAGTTTCCTGATTATCAAATTGTACAATTGTTTTGTTTTCATAAAAACATTATTAGACATAAATTAACACAATAAAGAGTGCTCGATGGCTGCACATATGCAGTATGTAATATTTTCTTTACTTCAAACATGTTGTTAGAACTATATTTAGAGCACACTTGAATTTACATTTTTGTCAGTTTTCAAATTAAATTGAGCTCACTGAAATGTGCAGCATCATGTGCATAATTCTAGCAAACTCAATGACTGGGCCTTCCATTTAACTAACAAAGAAAATAGGACACATACACACACTCGTGAAATGCCTTAGTGACTTATAGTGAACAAACATTTAGAGTAAAAGTTTAGACAGATGGAATAGTCAAGCATTTGATGAACAGGGCACACAAATATACAACATTCATCCACATCTACCTGCATCCACGACTGACACCACACGCATCAACATGTGAATTCCTTTCCTATTTCACCTTCTTCCCAATATCATATATGGCTATGTAAAAAAACATCGTAGTTTGGTCTTATACTTGTGTCCCTTGTGCATAACATAGCATCACATAACGTCTGTGGAAGGTGTCTTCGTTTTTTGGGAAATTCGATTGGCACAATAAACACTTCTTTCTTTTGAATGGCTAATCATTCCAAAACAGTTACGCCTTTCCGAACATTTCTGCTCATTAAAATGGGGGGAAAAGATCTGGCAGAGTCTAGTCTTGTAGCCAGACCTATCTCCACACTTTGTTTTAGCACTTTGTCAATATCTTTATAGGGTGTCGGTACCATTCTGCTTTAGGGGAAATAAAACACTCTGGCTTGTTTGTATTTCTTTAAAGCAATTACAACTGGCTGTGCTAAGCCCATGATGCAGCAACATGTGTGCAATAGTGTAAACGGTAACACGCAGATAGTGGAAGGGTAGAAGTCCTACTGAAATACTCAGTCAATGGCAGACTGATACAAACAACCTACTTCCTGTGCATTGTACAACAAGTGGACACAGCAAATCAGCAGCAAAAACATGCTTTAATCATCAAGCAAAAGATGTGAAAAACAAAAGTGCTATCTTTCAGTTTGGCACACTATTTCTAAGTCAGGTGAAACTGTTCATTCTGCAAAACAAAGCACCTGTTAAATGAATCTATTGAACTTTTTTTTTTGCACGATGACCCAATATTACAATATTATGCAACCCTGAAAACATATTTAACACTGTTGCTTAATCTTGTTAACAGATTAAATAAGGCTGCCTGATGAATAATGGAGTAAAACTCCCAGTAATCAGCCTTTGCCACAGGGGGCTGTGGAGTTTTCCATGCAGTTCACACCACAGGTTTATGCTTTTCAGACATCAAAACACCACACCTGCAGCACATCAAGCTGCATATCTATACAAATTGAAGCATCATGACTTTTAAAATATAAAACTCCAGGCGGGCCAAATGGCCTAGAATTATCAATAACAGATGAAGAGTGAAATATGTTAGCCTCTCTTAAGTAGGCTTTTTATTGATTTATTTAGACCTGATAACAAGAGTCGTAAAGCCATTTTGAACCCCCCGCCAATCCCCCCCCCCTCCTCCTCCTCCTCCCTGCCCTGCCACCCTCCCTGCACTGTCAGGCCTTAGGTTTGAAGCACTTACTGCTGCTGCTTCTGCTTGAGCAGGAGTGGAAACGTTTCACCAGAGTTGTAAATCTCCTTGCCAGATATTTTCTTTGATTTCTTTTCTTTCCCTCCTCCTTCACCTCCCTTTCCATATACATTACTCTGGTTCTTTTGCGCACGACCGTGCAAAGCCTCAAAGACTTATTTGGCAGCAGTGAAGAGACATGGGGATTAAAATGAGCAAAAGTAATTTCACGTTTACGGGTACAAATTTGCTCACATTTTGTTTCAGTTAAATGTTGCGGCTTGTCTCAGTGGAAGGTGGGGAATCCCCTTGGAATTTGCTTGTTTCCAGTCCATATGCTTTGTTTCACATGGCTTTGCTTTTTTATTAATTTACCAGGCCATCTGGTCTTGGCCTGAGTCACTCCCGGGTCAAACAGTACTTTCACTTAACATCAACAGAAAGGTTTTGGGGGTTTTTTCCACTTGAGGCGTGCAGTGCAGGAAACATTTCAAAATATAAAATGGTGTGATAACAGATATGTGTAAGATAATAATCCCATGTGTTATCGCATCACCAACTGGATAAGCCTTCTTTCCAGTCTTTTAACTGATACAGGGATTTTTATCTACCATAATAATAATGTAGGTGCCGGTTATAAATCTAAATGTACGATAACAAGTGTACCACACTCTTTAGCCATTAAAAGACTAAATGTTAGCAATAAACCCTTTAATAGAGATTAAAGTATTAGTTATTTTACTTTGTCGAATCTGGTTTGCTCCATTAGTCCCATTCTACCTTATACTAGTAAAATGACATGCACCATATTACTAATAACTACTATATTATATTGTTATTATCTGCTTTTAGGCATTGTTTGACTCTCGCTCTATGATTCTGACACTGTTTATTAGGGGGAAAGGGTTCTGGGAGAGAGAAAGTGCTCCATTGGACCTCACAATCACATGCACCCCTTGTTTGCTCAGCCAGCTGCACCCTGACGAAGGCAACAGTAACATGAAACACTTAACAGTGGATTGACAAAGGTCGTAAATGAAGTCAGGGTGTCAGACAGGTGCGGGAAAAGAAGAGAGTGAGATGAATAAAACTTAGCAATGGGAGGCACTGAGAAAATCAGAGGAGATGAAGAGACGTTTCACCGGACAAACTTCAACCTCTCACTCCTAGCTGGACGGTGTTGTAATAAATTGCAGGTCGTTAAGGGTCTGGACACCTCTTGGCACCCACTTCAAAAGAAGTCCGAGGTTCTGCCTGTTAGCTTTAGATTTGGCATGGAGGACAGGCAGGTCGTGATCCAGTTGCTGCTCCGGGCCTCCACATCTGGATGGCTGCACCTTGGCTGAAATTGAGACTTTGTGTCTCCTGAAGTTTTCTTGTGACATCTTTATGAACACTTGCTGTTACCCATTGTAGCACCCACCGACGCTCTGGCTGTATCTCTCGCAATCAACCCCACAACCCACACCCCTGACTGTCCCCCTCTCACCCCTGGTTCCCAACTCCAAAGCTCCAGCAATGGTGAAACCTTAATGCAAAACATTTGGAGGGTCTTCCGATTCCAGGTCTCTGTGAAAGGCGCTGCTAAGTGGAACCTTGCAAACCTGCTCAGTATCCATCTTGAGAGATTTGAGAGCAGCAGAGAAGCCGACCTGCACCTTGTCTACATTACTACTATAAAGGCCTTTTATGTTGCTCTCCTATCAATGAATCTATCTCGCCTACACTGATTTATTGGTTGGCCTGGAAGTGCACCCCAAAACCTCCAACCTCCTAAAGCTCTCCCTTTCTTGTACAAGTCAACAGGAGAATAAAATAAGAGAATGGTGTGCACCCACCTCCACTGTCACCACCTCTCCACAGCAGCCCTGGCATGGAAACTGTGCTTATTGTAGGCTCTGAACAGGTGCAGAGAGGAAACTGAGCCAGAGAAGGTAGTAAATGACATTGCAAGCCAAATCACACAGTACTGTTGCTGTGTTAATCTGCCAAGAGCTTTGAAGGCAGGGGCAAGTAAATTCACCCTGGAAATAAAAAATAAAAAAGAGGACTCTGGACTGACTATGACTGCTGCAAAACCGAGACTCATTGTGTTCACACACAAATGTGATCATAACTATAAGCTCAGTCTTGCTAGAGACATGTGACTGTTCAATATTATGAAAATGGAGCATGCTAAAAATGCAATGTTGCAGTATGAGTTAAAGTCATTGACCAAAACAAGTGATAATCAAATACCCTATTGTCTAATTACATGCCAACTTGAATTTTCCCCTTTACCTAGCTATTTGCTGCCATGTAGGCATCAGGATTTTCCTTATGTGCATTTCTTCTGAAGAAATCAAATCCCAACCCTGTTATGGGGCACTTTTTCAAAGGCCCTAATCAATAAATCTTTATGTTGCACTTGAGCAAGGCACTAAAACCACAATTAATATAATAGAGCTGCGCTTTGTCCAGCAATACAGTGCAATGGAGCAGTTGCACGGTGCAGCCCACAACTGAAAATGTAGCACTCTCTATGAAGGTGGATGCATGCTCAGCAAATTATCACTGGATTTTTAAGGGATACAACAGCTGTTATGTTGTTACAGTACATGCAACATAACAAATACCCAGAAAAGCACTCTATGCTTATCAGCCGTCTTCATTCTATAGAAATCTTACAGCAGATGCAGATGCTGAACATTGTGTAAAATATCTCCACTAGATATTTCCTTGATAAAAATGAAATTATATGCGAATAAGTTTGGTCAAGATAAAAGAACAGCATTGAGGCTGCAGTGACCCTTCATTCAAAACCACATGACTGAAACGTTCCTCTTTCTTGCTTCAAGTAAAATTATACATGGTGATTTATGGTTTCACAACTCCTGGGATTTTGAAACCTCTGGTATTTTTTTTCATAAAATTTCAAAACAGAATAATGATAATGAAAAACAAGGAATTCTTTTGTTCACTCTTGAATGTTTACACATGTCGGCGTTACTGGACCACTCACCAACCACCTCATTTAAATGTCACATTTTATTTTCGGTTGAATTAAGCCTTAATAACACTTAGAATATAAAGCCTTTATTGTCATTATACACAGTACAATGAGATTTGAAGAGCAGCTCCTTACACAATATAGAGCCTATATAATACAAAACCTATATAATACAAAGACATAGTCAGTAAGAATAAATGAATCAGTATCGCACAGTAGTTGTATATTGCACAGGCATTTTATGTATCACACAGCTATGGGGTAGATTTTAAACAAAAAAGTGTTGTCAGTGCGAGTTTGAGTTTAATATGTTAACAGCTTTAAGAAAGAAGCTGTTCCTGAGTCTGTTAGTTCTGTATGGACCTGTAGCGCCTGCCAGAGGGCAACAGGTTGAGGAGGTGGAAACCAGGGTGAGTGTTGTCCTTCATGATGTTCCTGGCCCTGCTGAGACAATGGGAGTTGTAGATGTCTGCCAGGGAGAGC
>JAVQJL010046545.1:0-11108 GCA_036024295.1 Nannoperca obscura
AAGGGCACATGAGTGAAACTCCTTAATTCTCAGCCTCATCTCTCTCTATTCTTCCCTCTCTCTGTGCTGACTCAGCATCTTGCTTACAGCGACGTCCTCCGACCTTTTTCCCCTGACAGGGAGCCAATCAGCATCACTAAAAGCCTGCTATGTGAAGGCCCCTGGGGGTCACCAGTGATTTGCTCATAGTTGCCAGACACTGATCTGAGCTCAAATGACTGCGTATTCGTCATCCGCATAAAAGAACAAATCTGAACAAAGGGACCCGTTAGCTTGTTACAGCTGTTGATGCAATTCTTGGAGGCGGACTTGGAGGAGGCCATTTCAGTTCTTCACATCAAACAATGAGTGTCTGGTCACTCATTACAGAGGATGAAAACCAGAACACCACAGTACTTTGCAGAATCTGTAATTATTCAAAAGACTGGGAGGAGGCCAAGAGGAAAACTCATTAAAAAAGATGCCTCAATAGTTGTTTTGTCCAATATCTGCACCTAATGATTTATGTCTTCATTTGTCAACAAAACAAATGTTTCATACTTAAAGTTGGACCTGTGCTTAAAAATTAGTAGTATGCGATCAAAATAGCAGTATCTGTGTATCTTTATCAGCTTCTCCGTGGTAAATGGAAATTCATTTCAAAGGTTGTATTTAAAAGATTACCACAACCAAGTCAAATGAGCATGTTGAACCACTAAAAAGAAAGACCAAGAGAGGATGCTTTTGTTATGCTGAACGCACAACTCCCACACAGTGTTGCTGAGGCCTGCATATCAGCGCCGACAGTATGAATCCGTTTCTCAGAGGGACCTGGGAATCAAATTTCAGCATGCCTTGAACAGAGATTTCAGACTGTTTTGACTTGCTGTCTGGATCAGTGCGATACCTTGGCATAATTGCCACATTCCAGCGTTTCCTAGATATGGCAGAGAGTGCAGACGAGGCCAACACACACACACACACACACACACACACAAAGAGAGAAAGAGAGAGCACGAAGCAGGATTGAGAATAAAAAGAAAAATTGTGACAAGACAAAAGGAGATAATGAGAGAGAGAGAGAGAAAGAGTGTGTGTGTGTGTGTGTGACAGAGAGAGAGAGAGAGAGAAAAGGATAGATGGAGAGAAAGCATGGTTCATAACAATGAGTCTTCTAACCCCTCCCCCATCCCATCCATCGCTCCAATAGTCTGTCCTGACAATGGGTTCCCTGAATATAGACACAGTCTCAGCCAAAACAACAATATAAACTCCATCAAACCACAGGAATGCCCTGCAAATGTCCTACTCTGTCACTTTGGGATGTCAATTAAAAATGCCTGCCTGTTGTAATCCAGGAAAAGACTACTAGGTTGTCAAAAAGAAACACACAGCCTTCAGCTTTTTCTAGGTTTGATAAGATGCGATGTATGAAAACGCTAATAAAATGTTGTGTCTCATGCATTGGGCTGAGGTCAGATGAGAAGAGGTTTAAAAGGAGAACTGACAGTCCTCTTCACACCACTGAGGCGATGACAACTCGTGTGATCTCTGCTATGGTCCTTCGCACCTCTTGGCAAATAACATAACATTTCCGTTACTCCCCTCTCCATCAGTTCACTGGATAAACAATTCACGAACAGGCCGAAGGAGTGACTGCTGCAGTGACACTGCGATACCCTCGGACGATGACTGGCCAAGATCTCTCACCTTGAAATTGCTGGAGTTCACCCATCCCGTTAGCTCGTCCACGGTCTTATCCAGCCGAGGTTTGTCCTGCTCCACGTCCGGGGAGCGCTGCGGGTCGTTCAGGTAGTCGATGAGGTCCTGACCGACCTGCAACCTACGGGTAACGTCTTTCTGCACTACCTGCTGGTAAAAGTAGTCCATGTTGTCATGTTCCTCCATTGGGCACTTAGTGCCGTGTGACCAGCCGCGGAAGCCGGTCGAAGACAGGAGGCAGTGGTCGGTGGGACGGGGTGTGAAAGACCGAAAAAGATTTGAATTGTAGTCCCGTGGAGGGGCAGAAAGCGGGATGGACTTTTTCCAACTGATGCTTGATCATAAACATACAATGACTTATAAAAATACAGATTAATATAACGTTAACACACAATTCATCCTTCTGCCCAAATCAGAAGCTCAACTTTGTACGACAAAGACTTAGCTCGCTAGCTTTTTTACTATACAATGTTAGCCAAGAATGTCAACTTAAAACTTCGCAAAAGTTCAAGAAACGTGTAATTGTAGTGGACCGTAGCAAGTTCGTTCGATATATCCGCATCAAAACAAGCAGGTAACCCTGGTTGGCTATCTGTTATGCTAACAAAATAGCACCTAGCTAGTTAGCACAGCGACCCAAACAAACAAGGATAGACTGCTTCACGTCAGCTAGCTCAGCTAGCTGACGTTAGTTATCCACAGGCCCAACGCCTGCCTCCACTCCGCTTTTATATTCCATGACCACAGACTGGAAAGTCTGCTGAGGGTTCAGTTGTCGACTCCTTCGGGAAAAAAGTTGCACCAAACTTTCACAAAAACGGCTCAGCTCCAGTCCCGCGGTAACTGGTTTCTCTTTAATCCAGGAATAATCGCAGCTACCGCTAAATCCGTTAAGAGGCGCTGAAAGGTTGCGCGCTGCCGGGGACTGCAGTTTGCCAGCCGATCAACGATCAGGCCGATGGGTCTTCGGGAGCCGCACAGCTGGCCAGAAAAATGCCTGATGTAAAAATGTCAATTTATTAAGTGCACTGTGGACCGCGCTTATGTTTAAATAGGGAGATAGATACATCAGTAGTAAGTTAAAAAAAAGTATTTTTGTCATTACTTACGGTTATATCATTTCTGTTTTGTGTAACAGAATCATGAATCAAACCAAACACACGGCACTGTTTAGGTGGGTGTGTCTGCCGTCTACACGGCTCTTGGGTGACATCTAGCGGTTTAGCTGCGGTGTGGCCTGTATTCAGTTTGCCGCAGTTTTACTATATATTACTGTTTAGATATAGAGACAAAATCTCACACTGGAGAGACAAAGCACATTTACTATTAGTCACTTTTATTTATTCATTTGTTTATTTTTTTCATTTATTTCTGTATTTTCTTAAACATAAATCTGTTAAAACAACTGTCAAAGAGAGGGCATTAGTATCACAGCCATTCAAGTCTGCTGTGTATCTGAGTCCATCTGAGTCTTTCTTCATCTTTCTTTCTGCTCTCCCTGTTTCAGTCCTATCCATAGTCCTGCCAATCTCCCCAGTCTTTGAGCACTTGGCACTACATAGCTCTTGCCAGTCTCTTGTTTAGCACAATATTGCAAGCTGCTTCTGTTTTGTTGGATTTTCAGTACTTTGAGTTGTGGTATTTCATACCCCATACATCTGTTACTCTGCATTGCTTGGCAAGGCAGATCATGTTGAGATCCTGTTGATCTGAAGGAGTGTCTAAATGTGTATAGAGTGACCTAAACTCTTGGTTCTGGGGCTTTCCAGTCACTGCATATCACATTCCTGTTGTCACATGTGTTTTTGTAGGATTGGGATTGACTGGGAATTTGTTGCTGATCAATTATATACATTAGATTGACAGATCTCACCAGACCTGTGTCAAATGCTAATTCTAAATAATTCCTAATGTGCTTCTTGGGGCATTATATGAGTGGAGTATACTGAATACAGATAATTCACCATATCCTACATCATCAGTAAATTGCCAAATACACAAAAGTACACTAAATTAACTTTCAAATACATCAATTCATGTGATTGTCAAAAAGTTGAGGTGCCTTTGCTCACATTCTCATACCCATTATCTCAGCTTTAAGCAATTTTCCATTTCACTTTGAAGCAAAGTTGCACCGATAGCCCTGATTGATATCCAGATTCGCACAGCAATAAATTTGAATAATGGACTCCACAGTCCCGTTTATAACAGTTGGTACGCCACAGTTGTATCAGTGTTCAACTCACTCTGAATAGTAGGGAGACTGGGAACCTACTGATGTAAACAAATTTGTCAGTGGTGCTAACCTAATCCAGGATGTAAACAAATTAAGTGGTCAGGTAGGAGCTAGTGCACAGGGTTACTGACAGGAGCGGATCAGGGCCTACAAGCCAACACAACCACGCAGAACACAGGAGAGGCCACTCATCCCAGCAGCACACAGAGTCAACATAACGCTTTTAGACGCTGAGGGTCTGAATCATAGGTCCTTTTTTTGTCAAACAGCAACAGTTTCTTCTTTTCCATTTGAAAAAGAATGACAAACATATCCCCCTCTCTGGATAGACAGGCATGGACAATTACAATAAACACTGAAAAAAGAGAAAGAAAATTTAACCATTTTTTGTTTGCCTACCCCAATTTTGAGTGAGTTGCCATAAGTGTTATTCTTTTTTCCATTGCAAAACATTCTCTGTACGAACAGAATCAAAATGTCAACAAAAGTTTCTCAGATGCACAAATATGTCACATTTCCCATTTTGTAATTCCTGTTTTTTTCCTCAACTCTTCCACACTAGAGAGTTGAGCTGGCTGTGCCAAAGCGTTAGTGTTTATATCCAGAAGATCTGCATTTCCCACAACCCAGCTCTCCTGTCCCGCCACGCTGCGTGTCTATTGGTCAAAGCAGAATGAATCACAGGATGGTCACAGAGGTGTCATGTGATTGGTTGAGATGATACTCCACAGAGAGCAAATTGTTGTCCAAGATGACAAAATCGTCTTTTTTTTCTTTTTTTTTGTTTGAACATGATGCATTGTAGTTCCACTTCCCCCTCCCCTTCTCCAGCTGTCCAGATGCAGTCCTCTACGCCCACAGGTGGGGAGTCGGATGCGAGGAGCAGAATGGACTGGAGAACCTGTTTTTGTCTTCACAACGAGAAAGAGAGAACGAGACAGAGAGAGAAAAAGTAGAGAGTCCATCCATCCATGTTCTTTCCACCCACCCCTCCACGCCCACACCCGGGGCTGCTGCGATGTTGCTTGGTGAGCAAGAGGAGAGAGGAGGGGCGGGTTCAACTGATCAGGAATCAGTGGCAATCAGTCTATGTATTGATCAGTGATCAGGAGCAGTGAGTGGGTCCAGCCCCTCCTCTCCCCTACACCTAGCCCAGTCCCCCCCACCCCCACCCTATTTCAGCCCATATCAGAGCAGCAGGACCTGTAGACAGAGGTGGCCCCCCCTGGCCCTCCACTGTCAGAGGATGATGCAGCAGCGGCACAAGCGCTGGCCGCCTCCATGCACAGAGGGAGGGGGTGTCACTGGGGCAAAGTAGGCGTGGACCTTAATCTCTGGAAGGTGGGCCTGTGTAAGGAAGAGGATTGTTAATACAAGGTTATTTAAAAAAAAAACAATCATATAATATAACCGTTCTATTTTTCCTTAAAGGAATAGTTGTTTTGGGAAATACACTTATTGGTGTACTTGTCTCAAGTTAGAGGAGAAGACCAATACCCTCTATCGATCTTTTCATCTAACTCTCAGGAAGAAAGTGTATTTATTAAGATGTTTAGATGAAATAAAATAAAGAATAACAACAAGCGCAGAGTCTGTGTGATTCTCCATGATTTCCACTGACCCGGATGCGTTTGATGCCAGCCCTGGTGACTTGCTGACAGTCATAGAGCTCAATGCGCTCCAGGCGATGGCAGCTCTTCAGGTGCTCCAGGGTCACATCAGTGATGAGGGGGCAGTTGTCCAGCTCCACCACAGTGAGGCGCTCTTGGCCACAGCTGCTGCTGCTGAGTGCTCTGATGCCATCGTCCGTGATCAGCTCGCAGTGGGACAGGGACTGTCCGCGCGCACAGCAGACAGGGACACACAAATAGATGGATTAAAGCTCCATATGCGTGCAGGACAAACTGAGGCAGAACCTGGCACAAAATCTGAACTGCAGGTGTAAATGTTTACCAGTGCTTGCAGGCGAGGGCAGTGGATAGACAGCTGAACCAGGGTGTTATCTGTCACCTGTGGAGAGGAAGGACTGATTAACATACTGTCCTCACATGTCTAGAGACAGTTGAAAGTTTACAGTTTTTAGAAGCACGTGTCCCCGTAAAACCTGTTTCTTCTCTCTCACTTATTTTCTGTCCCCCTCTCTGCTTTCTGTCAAAATCAGTTTAAATACTGAGGTCATCGGACTTCTCACTCTCTCTTGGCAAGAAACATACCCTGCCATGCACACAATCACATCTGTCTTTTTCCTACAATCTAATCTCTACCCAGACAGGTAGATCAAAACCAAAAATTATTCCAGATTCAACTATACTACATACTATGAGCATGATGGTGGGAATAAATGAGGAATTCACAAATAGTCTTACCAAAATACATTCTTCTAAGTCCATTTTTTCAAGCTCATGACAATTCTGTGAACAGAAATCATTAAATTAAATTCAGAGATATGGAAGTGGCATGGATGGTTGATCCATGAAAAATGTTCACAAAAGAAAAAACAGGAGCAAGATGAAACGCACCCTGGCCAGCACAGTGAACCCAGCGTCCGTAACATGGGAACATCGTGCAGCTTCAAGGATCCTGAGAGCACACACAAACACGCACACAACTTGTAAAAGCTACTTAGAGGATATGGGTTATTGTGGGGATTCAGCCAGTAATTGGGAATGAGGAGAGGGTAATGACACAGGTTTGGGATCATTTATCAGACATGAGATCGTAATCTTGTCTGTTCAATTAAATATCTCATTTCCAAGCTATAGACAGTTTTTGGGACCTTTTCTTTGTTGTTTGCCCTCAAGTGATTACTCTGACACACCTGTCTCTCAAGATCTTTGGTTGTTTAAGTGTGTGGAAGGACAACCCTGATGAAAAAAGGCTTTCTGTCTTTCTGATTCTGGATTTTCAAGTAATTAAAATGACATGTAACCCTAAAATACCAATGATGATTCTAGTCCATTTTTTGGATACTGAAGCAAGCTGTTGATGTCCTTGTGAAGGATGGTGGGGCAGGTGTGTCCGTGCGTGTGTTTTTCTCACTTGAGTCGGGGACAGTTGAGTCCCATTGCAGTGAGGGAGGCGTCAGTGATGTTACTGCAGCCAGAGACACAAAGGATCTGCAGCTTGTGGCATCCTCTGCACAGACTGACCAGGCCTTCATCTGTAATTTGCTGGAGGCAACAGACACACAAGACAAATTACAAAAACACAGGGGCATACGGACGCATCCTCTTGTGCATTTTTATCAGTCTCCCACAACCAAAGGTTTGTCTTACTGTGCAAGACTGCATATTGATGGTGGTGAGTTCTGGGCAGTGTTTCTGAAGGTGTTTCAATGCTCCATCGTCCAGCTGGGTTAAAACAAAAAATGCACAGTATTGTTAATCAAACACCTGGATCAGTAATTTTTATATGACTCTGTTTGTTTGTCTGTGTGTGGGGGGGGGGGTGTATCTCCTAACAATCAACAGGGGCTTGTGATTGAATGACAACTTAAGACTTAAAATGCCCCCTAACAAATGGGAGAAACCCTTTCGCAATTTCTCCGTATTTCCAGTTAGTTAAATCAGTTCCCATGTGACTACTCTCCCCTGTGAGCCCCACAAGATGCTCCATGGGGGTATTTTTTCCAGAAAAACAAACTAGACTTTGGTAAAAAAAAAAAAAAAAAAGACAACTGAGCACACAGCCTGAAGAAAATATTGGCTCTACAGAGGCAGCAGAAAAAGGAAATGCCAGCCCGACACAGACCACTAGATCAACAAAACACCAATGAGATTAAAATACAAGGATAAAAAACCCAATTTCCATTGGATGGAAAATGTACTGTGTTGGCAACAGCAAATAGGGAAAAGGGCACATTTCTCTCCAGTAAGTAATTTTTCAGCAGTGGGAAAGAAGTGTAGCGTGTGTTTCTTAATAATCTGGGAATGTACAGGTATTTAATTTGAGTTTTCAGTAGTTTTACCATTTTTCCTTAGCTGAAGAATTTTGTAAGCTGTCTTCACCACCAGAGGACCCTGTTTACTGTAGTGAACAGTGTCCTCTGCCAGCAAGTAACAAAACAATGTCTTGATGAATGGGAAGATAAAATGGGGATAGAAATGAGGTAAAATTAGATTTAAGAAATTTTCACAACAAATCTTTATGGTAAAAATCTGTAAAGAAATTACCCTTAATTATGACCCCCCCCTTTTATTTAAGCTACATAAGTGTACAAGTAAAACATGGAATACATTTCAACATGGAATAAAAGCACTCTGTAAAAGGGTACAATGCCTTAAAACTCCAAAAAAGAAAGCTTAAAATGCCCACTGAAAGAAAACATGTATTCTTGCCCTGACGTGTGTGCGTGTTTGTCCACGTTGCCATTACCATACCTGTGTGCAGCCTCTGAGGAACAGTGCTCGTAAACCATTGCAGCCTCTGGCCAGGGCCTCAATGCCATCACGCGTGATCTGGTCACACCATGACAGGTTCAACATTTCCAGCATTCTGCAGCCATCACTGAACATGCTCACACGTTACACAAAGAAGACAAAGAGAAAACAGACGTGAACCAAATGGAGATATGTCTTACATTCTATCTATGTACATTTAGTTCAGGAAAAAAAAGTGTTGTGTGTGTGAGAGATACACAGGACTTGAGGAGGAAATGAGAAGTATTTTCTGTAAGTGGTTGATAGGGGTTATGTTTATGGGTTTTAAGTTTAAATAGCCAGGGAAATACCACGTGTGCGGGTGCTACCTGAGGGCCTTGAGGGAGTGGTTGCTGATGGACACACAGGAGGTGAGATCTAGCTGTTTGAGTTTGTAGCAGAACTTGCTGAGGCTGAGACAGGTGCTGTCTGTGATCTTGGTGCAGCCGTTCAGGTTCAACACTTCGATGTTTCTGCAGTTCTGAGCAAATGTCCTGGGAAACAGTCGAACGGTAGAGAGGGAGGAGGGGGATTACTCAGGAGTCGCTTCATTAAATAAATAAGAAGTCAGAAGCTGGGAGCTGTTCGTGAGCCAATTAACAGAGTCATCTACAGGCCCTTGAGAGGTTGTTGTACAGCTTCTTCTTTACTCTCCAGAGAACTCCAGAGGACTTCTTTAAATCAAGAGGTACAAGTTTCATTTAATAACAAAATTACACCACCATTGTTCTTTTTTGTTTGTATGTGTGTGTGTGCACATTAGAGTGAGATTAAATGGAGACAAAAAAAAGAGTTTCCACCACAGAACCCTGCGGGACCAAAGCCGCTTAAACTTTAACCATAATCACACAGGAACAGAATCACTTTAGCAGCAAGCAATCAAAGCAACAAGAGAATGACTTTTGGTAAAAGTCAAAGCAGGACCACACTCAGAGACAATGAGAATCTCACTTCATGGAGGCATCTCCCACGCTCAGGCAGCCCCTGAGGCTCAGCTGCCTCAGGAAGCCTCCACAACGCTTCGAAATGTTCTCCACCACCCGCCCCTGAGAGACAGAGCGAGAGAGAGAGAGAGAGAGAGAGAGAGAGAGAGAGAGAGAGAGAGAGAGAGAGAGAGAGGGACAAAGAGATGGACAGAGCCACAGGACAGAGGATGAGCTGTGACATCACAGTCGGTACCAAAGCCTACTGACGCAGCACTAAGCCTTGGGCTGGATAATGCTACTCAACAAGCGCACACACACACACACACACACACACACACACACACACACACACACACACACTGTCCATTCTACAGCTTCACTCTTCTCTTTTCTTTTTTCTAAACACACCCCTCACCTCTATGTCTGTCTGGAAGTTGAACAAGTCAATCTTCTGCCAGTTACTGCCATCTAGAGCCAGGACATTCCACGCCTGAGAGGGTGACAGACAGGTTGTGGACAGAGACAGACATGTGGGTCAGACTGAGCTGGGGGAAGGTGAATGGGAACTCTGTTATCATAATATGCCAGAGAAATGAATGAACATAGTGGGTCAACCTCTACTGTACAGCACTCTGTGGGTTTGGCTCAATGTCTGCATAACTATGCCCGCTTTCTGTTTCTTTGTTCATGGAGCAGCTACACCACCTGCTGTTTGTGGATTTGACTCTTTCCTCTATTTTATATAATTGTAAACTGAAAATCTTTGGGTTTTGGACTGTTGGTCAGACAAAACCAGGCACCTGAAGACGTCACCTTAGGCTCTAGGAAATTATAACGGGTATTTTTCACTGTTGTCTAATACTTTAAAGCCAAAACAATTTATCGATTAATCAAGAAAATAACCAGCTGACCAATCATAACAACGAGTGGAAATGTAGGTACACATGAAGCTCAGCAGACAAGCCCTAAAATTAAAAGCAAAAACTACATATTATCATATAAAAGATCAAAGCTATATTCTGTGCTTTGTCACAAGTACAGAGAAATAACACTGGAGCTGTTTTAAGAGAAGCAGCCACCACAGCTCTGCTTTCACAGTCTGCTTGCCAGGCTCTTGTTATTATTCAGAGACAGCTCATTCATAAATGGCTTTCAGCTGCAGTGCACTATGGCTAAACAGTGGTCCACCTCCACATAACCAGCAGATGGCACTGTATTATAGACATTTTTGAAGAATTCAATGAAGATAAACCGGTTTTAATTTAACCATACCATAGTTTAGAATGACATCAATACATTATTTTTTATAAAACAGTGAGTGTCCACAGTGGGTGGCTTGGAGGTGTAGAGAGGAAAGTGCTTACCTTGGACACTTGGGCACACCTACAGAGTGTAACCACATCTAGATAGGAGAATATTCTACAAAGAGACAAAAAAAGCATGAGTTTGTCCCAGTTATCTGAATATCTTTCCTCTTGTGTGATTTGGTTTATGTTTAGTACATGTTTTGTGTGTCTGTAGAAAACAGGAACACTCCCCTGTGTTTGGTGGGTAGCAGGAGAGCCCCACAGACGGGCAGTGTTTGAGCTGTGGGCCGGTCAGCCACAAAGGGCTGCATGCAGCAGGCTACTGGGTCAGCTCAATCCATTAATCTGCCACTGAGTAATCTCTGGCACTCAGACAGGCCAGGCCATAGACAGCATGGGACAGACAGACATACACTACCGTTCAAAAGTTTGGGGTCACATTGAAATGTCCTTATTTTTGAAGGAAAAGCACTGTACTTTTCAATGAAGATGACTTTAAACTAGTCTTAACTTTAAAGAA
>JAVQJL010046554.1:0-10535 GCA_036024295.1 Nannoperca obscura
TCAGCCTGCTGCCATCAGGAAGGAGACTGCAGAGTCTGCGAGCCAGGACCAGCAGACTGAAGGACAGCTTCCTTCACCAGGCTGTCAGGATGCTGAACTCTCTCCCTGCTCTGCCCCCCCTCTCCCCATCAACAACCTCTGTGTGTGTACAAGCACACATTCCCATTCCCTTTAACCAGTCAATAAGCTGATTGTATTTTGCACTGTGCATGTGTGTGTGTGTGTGTATGTATACATGTATATGTACATTTACAGTGTATATTTTTTTATTAACTTACTCTTGCACAACACAATGACAGACACTTTATGTCTCTTTATGCCAAGTCCTTGTTGTGTACTTGGTGGTCAGAAGGACCTCGTGGCTGACTATAGGCTGAGGCGACATTCCATGGAGGCCTTAACGAGGATTCTGCCATCACAGAACACACAAGGCTGGTCACATGAGGTGCATATATTGTTTACTGTCTACTGCAGAGCTGCCCGACATCGTGCCTCACAGCGGGGGACATCCTTTCCTCTCTGCTCCACGGGCACACCCTGTTGAGTTGATTGTTCGTAGACGTTGGGGACATGAAGGCCTGGCCTGCATTATAAGCCATGTGCCATGAAGCCCTTTTTGTTTTAGTTATGTATATTTTAATTTGCCTTTAAGTTTGAGTTGTGCCACACTCCTGTCCTTTGAATATTATTCTGGAAAGGAAAGAGACCTATGTTAATCATGTGGCTGAAATCATTGTAGCCTATTTAAATGTATTACTGTCACCAGAAAATGTCTTGTACATGTAAAGGAATAAACTACAATGATATGTACTGCCCAATGCTAAATGTAGAAGGGCACCGAGGTTAAAATAAAATATAATTGCTATAATTGCCAGTGTGGTATAGTGGGGTGTGCATTCAGTATGCATATTTAATGCATGTGTAGGCACAATCTAGTAAATTGTTCCTTAGGGTCTAACCCTTTACCATTACAGCACTTATTTGTAGAATATGGTAACATAAAAGTGCTTGAAATACATGGTACTGTAAAGATGTTCACTGAACCTGCCTAAAACACATGTTGCCTATAAACTTCCAGATCATATCTACAGTTTAGACCCTTCAGAGCACTGATCTAGGACTGTTTTCCACATCCAATATTTTACTGAATTTGAATATAACATAAAATAAAATATTTATATATATTTAATAATAATAATAAATAAGTAACAAACTCATGGCTTTCTAACTAACTCTTCAAACAAATCCAAATGTCGTTCAGGCTGTTCCTTTTCCATCTCCTCCTTGAAAAAGGTCATTAAAGCCCCCCCTGGAGGTTCGCTGTCTCTTGGTGGGTGAGGGACAGGCAGAAGTGGATAGCTCATCATCTGCCTGTGAGGTGGTGCAGCTACTTGTGCCCGGCTGTGCAGACTCCTCTTCCTCCTCACATGCCTGGCCACAAGCAGCGCCTCCAGCTCCAGGAGATGATGAGCCACTACCACTGGAGCCAGGCTCATGGCTACCCCGCTACACACAAGTCCATCAGAACTGGGGGCTCAATAAAAGGCCGCCTCCCGATGACCTCGTGCATCAGGGAAAACCACGGCCGAGTAGCTGCCTCTCAAGCCATTTGCTCAAACTCTGTTTTTCTGTGACCTTATAGTGACTTTTGTTCTTTTTTCTAGACAATGACTGACCTTTTTGAATGTTTGACCTTGACCTGCCCTCTATTTCTGCTTCTGCCTAGCCTGTTGTTTGTTTGACTCTTGAATTTAAATATCTCTTGAGACTTCTGTGTTGTCAGCTTTTGAGTCATCTCCACAGTGCCTGACACTGCTGACCTCTCAGATCATCTGGGACAGGTCTGCTTACTGTCCAAACTACACATGGAAAAGCAACATTCCTTTTTTATGCACCACATATCTGCTCCAACACCAAGTTTCAAATAATGGCTTAAAACTTTCCTAATTGCCATTGCCTTTAATTCAATTAAATGTGGGACTACTTATTCATATCTTGAACTGAACTGTAACTGATATTCTTTCTTTTGGTAATGTTTTATATTAAGGTCCTTGTAATAAGTGTTAACAGGCAATAAGGCCCTAATAAATCCTTATAAGATGGCATATTAACATTTATTAACATTATTATGTGTTAATAAGACTATATAAATGTTAAAGGTAATACTTGGCAATAAGGGTACATTAATGCAGCAATAAGCCTTAACTAACAGTTAATAAACAGTTAACTAATGTGTCAACGCACTGACTGACTATTAAGAGCAAGTTAGCCGGATTCTCCACCTGATAACTCTCAACTCCACCCTCAGGGCTGTCCACAGAGAGACATCACAGACTTTTTTTATTTGACTGCAGTGACAACTCTAATGAAACAATTAGGGAAAAGAGAACTTAAAAAAACACCAATAATATTGAAGTATTTTACATAATTATTAAAATACAGGTTCATATTTCTTCAGGCCAAGTCAGGTGCCCTTTAAGAACACCGAAACAGGCTCCTCTCGTCCAGGCCAACTGCTATCTTCCAGTAAACTGACGTCGTGTCTTGTAGTACGCAGCTGCCTGGTGACACGCCGGTGCGCCGCGGCGTGGAGACCCAACCAAAGCGCAACACAAGCACTTCTGCGTCGGAGAGACGTGGACCCTGACAACTCGCATCCCGCCTCACCCTCGCATGAATACAGAACAGAAGGGGAAAAAAATCCATCACAATGTAAACGTTAGATACTCCAATGGAGCTTCGTCTCCCGCTGTGCGCGCCCACGGTGTTTACTACAGCACGATGCAGACGCTGATGCGGCGAGCAGTGGGTGTGTGTCCTGAAGACCGCCGTGGGTGAGGAGAGAAGAGGAGCTACTACAGCAGAACCACACGCCGCGGATGATGTGCTTCTACTCCCTACCTTTCTCCGTCCTCTCCCGGTTAAAGTTAACGGAATCGACCGAAATGACACGAAGAAAATAAAGGCATTTTTTTCACCCAACAGCAACGCCAAGAGCCAGGAGAATCAAAATGAAATTTCCGATCGAGAATCCAAGAAAACCAGGGAACATGAACCCTCCACCAGGTTAGACTGTCAATTAGTTAATTATGTTAATTCCGTAAAGGCTGCAGTGGGTCCCGATGGATTCTAGAATTTGACAGCTCTTCTTGGGATCGTGTCACTACTGCATGTTTTGAAATGAACTGCTGCAGTCTGTGAACCTGTTCCTTTAAAGTGTTCACCTGCTCCTGCAAGCCGCTGTGCTTGTTTCCAGCAGAAAGATTAATGCTGAGCAGAAGTTGACTTTCCAGAGAGATGCTGCACAGTGCGGTCTGCCTGCTGCATGCTGAACTCCACCGTGGTTCAATACTGCAGCTCAAAACACGCGTTCATGTGTTGAAACCTGAGAAATATTATGGCGGGGGGGGATTTATATGAGCTAATTATGCCTGCAGCGAGGCATCTAAACAGGAGCTGCCGGTCAACAAACGCGTCAGTGTGATGCAGTGGAGAGGTGTACACAGGCTCTGGTGGAAACATTACCTCATCCGCCGCCGGGCAGATGCCCACAGATCCTGCATATGTGTCACGTCCCCCCACGGCATCAGCACCAGCACACGTTTGTCCAGCCGTAGCACGCAGGTGATTTGCTGGCCAGTAACCTACAGGTGATTTATACGTTCAGCACGCGGCCTCCTTGTGTCGCTCCCTCGCCGTCAGTCGCACCTGCACGTGAGCAGTGCAAAGAAAATCGGTTTTACACATTGCGGCCGTTTGGTTACATAAATCCAAGCAGGGGATTTTATTGTTTTTTTATAATTACATAGTGAATAGAAATTTGAAATGTGATGTCTCTTCTTGCTTTGGTGGCTGTCAGTCACACTGGGAGCTGATCAACACTCAGGAGCCTAACACAGTCAACAGCCTGTGTTGGTTTTAAGAGATAATGTTGTCAGCATGAGCAGGAGGAGGTGTGACATTTAGCTATACACTGAACACTTTTAATAAGGTGAAGCCAGGTAAAGCCAAACCCTTTATACTGTTTATTAAATACCTTAATACCTTAGCTTTATTCAAATATTTAATCTTACATTCCTCTTCAGATGTTTTACTTCTACTCTGCCAATGACAGGTTTTACTCAGAACTGCATGAAACTCCGTCTGCTGATCAAGATTGTAAGATGCAGTGGAAAGCTCTGACTTGAAAGACTTTCTGTCCAAATACTATTTCCAAGGTCAATAATGACATTTCTAGGGCTGCAGCCTGCTAATATTTTCATTAATGATGAATTTGTCAGTTAACTTCTCAATTAATTGATAAATCACTTGGTCTATAAAATGTAAGAAAATAGTAAAGGCCCAAGGTAACAACTTCAAATAGCTTCTTTTTGGACCAACAATCCAAAACCTAAAGATAGTTTATTATCCCAAGTTACATGGGCATGAACTATCTTGAGGATTCAGGGGATGAAAGGGTTAACTACACTATAGGTTTAGTACAGCACTCCCATTAAGTTGAAGGACATTTTAAAAGGATGGTGGCGATTGGTCAAAAATCGATCAGCTTCATTTGGAGCATGTCAATCAATACCCACAGCATACGCCACCTGTGTCATGCAAACAAATTGTCAGGCTACATTAGCTGTGATGTGCTGTCTCTGGGGAGTGAACGTGAATGAATAA
This sequence comes from Nannoperca obscura, assembly GCA_036024295.1. Lineage (NCBI taxonomy): Eukaryota > Metazoa > Chordata > Actinopteri > Centrarchiformes > Percichthyidae > Nannoperca > Nannoperca obscura. Next base: position 4,666 of record JAVQJL010046554.1, read on the forward strand.
AATGCGTCTTCTCTGATGAGAGTCGACCCGCAATGTCAAGACAGAGCCGCTGTGAAACCAGTGGGTGCTGGTGTTTCTGTGTATATCTGGCTGGTAAAAGCTCACATCTTTCCAGTGTGACAAATGTGTAGTTTCCATGCCCAAGATGAGATAACCCCGATGACATCACGGTGACATCATGAGGGTTATTTTCTCTTGACAAAGCTCCTCCAGAGCTCCAGCGCAATATAAGGAGTGCTAAATAGAATAAACATGCACCACACACAGGAGACTTGGATAAAGAGAAGTAAAATAGTTCAGCAAGGATCTTTATGCTTTTCTACAGTTCATCAGGCAGAGGCTGTCACTGTGATTTGGATGTCATGTATTTGTGTTCAGGGTTTTCTTCACCGTTATTTTTGGCCAGCAGTGGAGCATTTGTGAGCAGAGAGGCTGATGGAGCACCCATGTGGATCTCTCTGCTATCACTTACTGTATAGCTAGACTTAATAGCTGTTAGTAAAATACATTATATACTTCTCTCTTCTGCCTGTCTGCCCTGAAAGCCCATCAGTCCTTCTGCTGAAAGACAAGACAGCCCTCCTTTCTATCAAACAGGAAAATATGAAACATGGGAGAGAGAGAATGGCTCCTGGAGATAAAATGGAGTGGTTGTTAAAGTCTTTGGTGGTCTCACTGCTTTGCTATGACCTGGTTTTAAAGAGGATTCAGTCTCTCTCTGATCACTTTATAGTCCCCTTACACTATTGTGTAAGATTGATTTGTTCTGAGGGCTTTCTTTCTCCCTCCAGGTCTTTTTGCCTAAAGGTATGAGCAGACACTTTCAAATTAAACAAATTGTCCTTGCTAGAGCTGAAAGGTCATTCATGCTGTTCACCTGTTGCATATTAGAGTGTTCATCAGCAGGAAACATCACTGTATCGTGCAGATTTTGCAGCACACAGCACACAGTCGTTCATTTGTCCTCTGTTTCAGTGGCAGTCCAGACCAACCTGGTCCCGCCCAAGAAGGTGCAGCCGGGCATGCTTCAGTCCAGCCTGGTGCAGGCCAGCGTGGCCACCATGCAGAACCCAATGGGCTGTGCTCTGCCGCGGCTCTCCGTCTCCTCCCGTCCCCCAAGCATGGTGGCCAGCATGGAGGCGGTAGCCGACGGGTCAGCACCCTTCACCATGATGAAGCTGAAGACGGTGCTGGCAGTGTTCGTGGTTGTGGTGGCCTACCTGGTGGCAGGGGGCTTGGTATTCCGGGCGCTGGAACAGCCCTTCGAGAACAACCAGAAGATCGCCATCACGGCTGAGAAGGCAGCATTCCTGCAGAAACACCCGTGCGTGTCCCCGGACGAGCTGGAGGCAGTCATCAAGGTAAGAGCAGCCGCTGGTCGATACTCCAGCCCTTCCTCAGACCTGGATGTGGTCCCCGGCGGGGACTCAGGTCTGCTGAAACCTGAGCTTCATATCGATCTGACGCCATTCAAGCTCCACACATACTCCACACTCTTCCAGCCACTCTGGAACTGGATACAAACCACACTGACCTGTCTAGCAAATACAAAAGTGTAGACATTTTAATGGCTGCCATACATCCTTGAAACTTCTTGAAGTTGTGTGAATCTAAAAATAATATTTCCCTGAGATGTTTTTGTACGGCCTTAACTTCAACTCTGCTGAGACAATTAGGTGCAAATATTTAAACTCTGGGAAATGTGGAGGAGCATTTTTTACTATCCTTCCCTGAGACTTTATTGAGTAAATGGTTCAATGATGAATCCAAAAAAAGAAATTGACATATTAATTGAAAAAATAAGAAATGATGATGCTGAGTCTGTTGTGTGGTTCATACCAGCAGGAGCCAGATGAACCAGCTGTTCAGCCTTGTTATAATGCACAGTGCTTACTAAGTAAGAGATGTACACATCACTAAATTCAAACAACTTCACTCCACAGACTAATACTTATATAGAGTGTTTAGAGTGAAGAGGCAATATGAGATATGGTAGTTATATCTGAGGTTAACTGGATTGAAACGCTGTTTAATAATGATAGGATTGATGGAAAGATTTCTCAAAAATAAAACAATTCACCTGAAATTACACAGCATTCCTAATACATCAAACTGTTAGTTGAGGAAGTAATGTTACAACTTCTGATGCTGCAGTGACTTATTGTTTACATAGATGCTTTTAATTGGACGATGCTGCAGATGTTTCCTAGCAACCTATTTACACATCACTAAGGTCTTCACCAGCTAAGGTGTTAAAGGATTAAAGGATAGGTTCACAATTAAAACAATAGCCAGGTCATTCCTCCTGTTCATACTTGCCCCGGAGAGATCCATTCACTTCAACGTAAGTGATGGTTGACAAAATCCAAGGTTTCCTCGTTTTGTGTAGGAACGCATTCTAACATTTATCTGAAGCTACTGTGATGCATCAACAGTCCGTGTTAAACAAATCAAGTGGATCAAGTTTCAGTCTTCTTAGTACAAAATTCCTTCTTTGTGTTACTACTGAAACGCTGTCTGGGGAAAGAAAAAGGAGAAAATATAAAAAGACTGTAAGTCTGGAAGATATCCATAACCGGGACATTGAGTTTTTGCGAGGACTTGTGGATTATGTCCCCAATCCCTTACTAAGTGCATTATGAATGGACATTAACAAGAGCAATTATTACAGCTATCAAAACCTGTTTCAGTATGACTATTGATTTAAGATGGACACTTTGAACCTACACAATATATGAAGACATATGTATAATAGATGCTTTGTCAATTTATAAATATTTCTAACATCCATTTACACCTGTTAGTAGACGTTCGTGTTACCTCAGGTCAAGAAAAGCCATGCTGCTGTTTGGGCTTGGAAGAGGCCGTCTTGTCATTCATTTTAAGTAACTCTTTGCTAGGGAGGATACGTCAGCTACTACCTGTAGTTTATTTGATGAGCAGCTTGAGATAGAGGCAGCATTAACCTCTCAACTTGTTGGGCAAATTGGTTATTTTTTTAAGAATGTGGCTAAGCTGTACATATATCATTTACACCTACAGATGTGGTTTGGAGGCTCTGATTATATTCCAGTTGCGATGTGTTCTGTGTGCATTTGTGCCCTAAGGTCTATGTCTGAATCTCAGGAAAATCAAGAGTTCAGGAGGTTTAATAAAATGACACGGCTCCCTGACTTCAGCCTTAGGCTCCATGCTGAAACCTTGGTGTCTTGCCTTGAGTATGCGCTGGAGCAGCCGTTTACAAAGCCTACAATATATATCTTTACACTTTGGGGGGAGAAGACATTGAAGGTTATTCAAAAGTTCATGAGTAAGGTGTCAGGTGGTGCGCCTGTCACTGGCACCTTGTGGGTGGTGGTGTTCTCTCTGATTGATAATAACCTGGGTGCTCTTAATGTTGGCTTTGTCCAGGATGCGACATGCTTCATGTGCTGGTGATGACAGACATTTTTGCTCGCTGTCAGTGGAAACGTGTTGAATTAAAGCCTCACCCAGGGGCCTGTCGCCTCATAATCCATCCAGGATTCTTAGAAAATAAAAACTGGCATCCACGGAGGAGCTTTGGTTATGAGTCATAGTTTCGCAGTAATCAGAGAGAGCAATGTCTGTGTAAATTTCCATTGATCTTTCCTCCCTAACTCTGTCGCTGAAAACAGCCCGAGCACTGTGACACTCCCTTCTACACTATAACAGTCCTGATCAGCTTTCTTTATTTTTATTTGATATCTTATTTAACAGGGACAATGCAAAATCCATTTATTGCTCCAGATATAGCTACAAGCTATAATTTCCCTCTGTAGTCTTTGGGTTGAGGCTGCCAGGGATGTGCAGGTTGACATAGTAACAGAAAACAGTCAAGTGTGGTGAATTTAAACATTACACTTTGAAAGCATACACAGGAAAACATCAATATTACATTCTGAAAAAAAAATCAAATCATGACAGTATTATTACCCATCCAGGGAGTGTACCAGGAATATATCAGTAATCTAACCATGATTAAAAACAAACCATTTATCAATACAAGAATACCTGTTAATGCTGACCAATGGAACCAGTGTAATCAGTATTCTTCAGCCATTTTTTCAAACTGACTTGTCATTTATTCATAAGTCCCTTTTTTAGACTTGGAACTGGGAACATTGCTGGCTTCTTCTATCTGTTACAGTACAGGCTTTTTGTTGGCTCTGGTTTTATTCAGACGTGACAGGAGAATTATAGATAGAGCTGCAATGCTCATGGGATATTTGTCATCTTGTCCACCGAGGGAGTGCTGTCACTGCTAGAGTGTTATCAATTGTGTATTTTACAATTGGAGGCTAATTACTGACCATCATGAGTGCAAGGGATGCATTTTCACGTTTCTGAATAGCAGATCCCCTTATACATTTTATTTTTTTAGCAATTTCAGTTAAATTCAATTCAGTTTTATTGATATAGCACCATATCATAACAAAGTGATCTCAGGGCACTTTTTCGAATAGAGCAGATCTAGACCGACTCTGTATTTATAAAGACAGTTGCAAGGAAAAACTCCCCTTTTAACAGGTAGAAACCTTGAGCAGAACCAGAACCAGGCTCTAGGGGGGCGCTCATCTGCCTCTGCCTCAAAGCATTAATGGGATATGCGTGTGAACAAATGGAGAGAGAGAGGAAGAGAGGAGCTCAGTGCATCCTAGGAAGTCTCCCGGCAGTCTAGGCCTATAGCAGCATAACTAAGGGATGGCTTAGGGTTCACCTGAGTCAGCCCTACTATAAGCTTTATCAAAGAGGAAAGTCTTGAGCCTACTCTTGAATATGAGAAGGGTGTCTGCCTCCCGTAAACAAACTGGAAGCTAGTTTCACATAAGAGGAGCTTGATAGCTACTTTTAGAGACTCTAGGAACTACAAGGAACCCTGCATTCTGAGAGTGCAGTGCTCAAGTAGGGTAATAAGGTACTATCAACTCTTTGAGATGTGATGGTGCCTGACCATTAAGCACTTTGAATGTGAGGAGAAGGATTTTAAATTCTATTCTGGACTTTACAGGGAGCCAGTGTAGAGAAGCTAATATTGGAGCTATATGATCTTTTGTCCTGGTTCCTGTCAGTAAATGTGCTGCAGCATTCTGGATCAGCTGGAGAGTCTTAAGGGACTTATTGGGGCAGCCGGATATATATAGAGAGGGTGGTAATATTCTAACCTAGACATAACAAATTTATGGACTAGTTTTTCTGTATCTTTTTGAGACAGGATTTTTGCAGTGTTACGTAAATGAAAAAAGGCAGTCCTTGAAGTTTGTTTTATGTAGAAGGACATGAAGTCAGGTCCATAAATATTGGGACTTCGACACAGTTCTCATCTTTTTGGCTCTATACAATGGATACAATGGATACAACCACATTGGATTTGATCCAAATCAGGTGAACGGTGTAAGAATTACAACAGTTTCTATATGTGCCTCCCACTTTTTAAGGGACCAAAAGTAATGGGACAATCCACTCAAGAGCTATTTCGTGGACAGGCGTGGGCTACTACCTCATTATTTCATCATCAATTAAACAGGTAAAAGGTCTGGAGTTTATTCCAGGTGTGACATTTGCATTTGGAATCTGTTGCTGCCAACTCTCAATATGAGATCCAAAAAGCTGTCACTATCAGTGAAGCAAGCCATCATTAGGCTGAAAAATCTAGACAAACCCATCAGAGAGATAGCAAAAACACTAGGTGTGGCCAAATCAACTGTTTGGAACATTCTTAAAAAGAAAGAACGCCAGCAGCACCAAAAGACCTGGAAGACCGCGGAAAACAACTGTGGTGGATGACAGACGAATTCTTTCCCTGGTGAAGAAAAAACCCTTCACAACAGTTGGCCAGATCAAGAACACTC
>JAVQJL010046555.1:0-10855 GCA_036024295.1 Nannoperca obscura
ATGCCCGACACATCTTCCATGTGACGACATGGAGTGTATACCCTGAGACAAGCGGCTTAGCACTGACATGGACAAACAGCACCTGAGGACACACAGCAGAGGTAGAGTGGGTTAGAAGTGGGCTAGAAGTAAGAATTAGAGAGAGGCTGTGTGTTTATACAGTGAATGAAGCTAGTGGATCATGACTAGAGAAATGGGGGAGTAAAGTGACAGATGGTGAGGATAATGAAGAGAGAGGGATGCCTTTAAAGAGCAGGAGATAGACAAATGAAGAGAGAGGAACAAACGTTTGGTCACCATTCTTATAGGTAAAAATAATAATGTAGGTCTGAGGTCTGGGACAACAACTGACTGTTGCAGCAACTATCAAAGGTAACAATTAGCCACTGAGCAGAACTCCGTAACCGTGTTCTGGTAGTTTATTGGACACACAAACAAACCCTTTACATTACACAATGCTCTGAGATATTGTGCCAAAACCTGACCAAAAAGGAATTCAGGCCTCCCTACTAACCCCTTCTCTGTTCCAAACCAGACTGATAACAAGCAGGTGACATTCCCACAACTGCAAGCAATTGAAAAAAGTCTGCTTGTTTAGTACAAAGAAGTCAACTCTTTAGTTGTAGCTATCAACTTGTTTTACAGATTTTATAGAATTTCGAGTCAGTATCTTGGAACCACATGGACTAAGCCAGAAAGCTGTAAAGTTAATTTCATCTGATGTCATGAAATGCTTCAAAACAAGTTTATTTATATTGGAACAGGTTCAAATATTCTTTCTCCACTGTCAGATTTTTTAAACTCAAAAGATTTGTAGGATTCATTGACAGACAAAAGGATGTAAGATGGAGATTGTTTGCAGAACAGATTTTCTCAGATGGATTGATAGAGAGGTGGCAGGGTGAGGGTGTGTGTGAAGGTCTGGGTCTGTGTCCATGTATGTGTGAGAGTGGGATAGAGTACATGCACGGTAGATATCTACACTGTTTATCTGTGTGTTGGTGCCAGCTGGTGGGCTATCAGCTGCAGTGTTATCTGCCTGATCTCCATGCTGTAATTGAAAATGAGGAGTGTGTGGGTAAAGGGGGTAGGGTTCTGGTTTATTATGGGATTATTGGTCAGTGGAATACTGTGGTGATTGGTCACCATGCAGGTAAAAAGTATCTGTCCAGGCGGTGAAAACATTGATTATCCCAGAACAGTGTTGTTGAGGAGAAGAAAAGATGCAGTCTCTCTCTGAAGAGAGGCAATGAGCAGCTTCCTCTGAAGATCCAACAGAATTGCTGAGGATATACAGCAGTTGATTCAGTTTGGCTCTAAGTGGAAGGGCATCCTCTGCCTTTGAAATACTAAAAGAAAGGTTAAGTCTGAGATCTTGCGTAACCCTGGACTGAGCAGATCTGAAGTGAGCACCGTAATCGTATGCACTTCTAATAAAAAAATCTAATGGTGTGTGTTGTGAATCCATGTGTGTTGCTGTTGTGGTGTAGAACCAGCCAAAAGACATTGAAGACATCCAAGCCTCATTTTGACTGAAACTGAATTTTCTGGCTTACAGATATGTGGAAAACATGAATAAATGAGTCCAGAAACATAATGCATGCAGGCACTTCCATACAATACTCGAAGTCTCAAATGGTTTTATGAATGATATGCCGTCATAGTGTAGTCTATTACCAGATATCAACCTCTCTCACCACCTTCTTCAAAATGCCAACTGATCTTTTAGAAGAATGGTGTTCATCCCTCCACACACTTGGAGAATCTATGACATGTAGCTTTTAAGCTGTTCTGGAGGCTCATGGTGGACCAACACCTTGGTTATATACCTAATGTTGTCATTTGTCAACCATTTCAATTCAGTCAAAATGTGCTTTCCAGTTAAATACAAATGTAGCTCAGTTTAGAATGATTCCAATCAAACTTAGTTCAGTTCGGTCCAGTTCAGTCCAGTATGTCCCTACCCTTTTAGCCCTCTATCTGCTTGCCATGGAGCACTGGCAAAGTCCTGATGAAGCCTGGCCCGTAAGTGTCTATTCTCCTCTTCTCACTGGTCAGAGACTCATTAATCCCCCCTCCCATCTTCTAGTTATCTGCCGCAAAGTGAATTACACAAATGCCTATTGATTTTTGTCCATATGCCAGGCATGTTTAGAGAGTAAACCTATTGCTTTTCTCCCCAAGCGGGGGGGGCTAATTGGCCTCAGTTGAGATCACGCTGCCTGGGCTCAGCTGCTTCATGTCTGCAGGATGAAAGCACAAAGAGAGAAAGAATTTTAACTGAAGCTTAAGTATGCCCATTAAAATGTAATGCCAGGGCTGTGACCTCAGGAATATGCCACTGCATCTCATCTGCATCTGCTAAATATTTGTGGTGACTGCTAACACATTCAAAGAGCAGGCGAAAGCAGGGGCAGGGGACAGTAATTACTGCTCTGTATCAGGTAGGTGTGTGTGTATGTGCTGAATGAGTTTCATGCTTCATTACAGAGGTGCGTTGCGGTAATAAGGTCCCTGACTGTCCATTGAGGGAACTCATCACTTCTTCTGGCAGTGAAATTAGCCCCACGTTGTTCTAGGGTTGCTTCTTTTCTCGTTGACTTCCACTGGTATGGAAGATTAAAGCCTCACCAAGATGGCTATTAAGTGGAGACAGGTGAACCTTTATAGTCCCATAACAGTCCCTATTTAATCAAATTTTACCCAACACTTGATCCTTTGTTCACTTTTTAACTTCGCTGCTAAGGTTGGACCACCTCCATGCTGCAAAGAAACTTTAATTAACATAAGAAAAAAAACCTCTGTGTGAGTTTATTATGATTTTCTTACAGTCTTTCAATGAAAAGCCCAAAACCATATAATATATTACATTACATACATTTGTATATCACTCCCTATCTAACTGCTGTATGTGTATAACTTGATAAATAAAAGCAATGGAAAAGGTCTTTCAAGACGTGTCCTCCATCTTCTGAAGTACTTATCCTCAAGGGTCAGTATTGAAGTATTGGATGGAATCCTTTTAATTCTGTCGTAACACTCAGTTGGCTTTCGTACAACGACCCATCTCCGGATGACTTTACTACCACTGATGGAGGTTGAATTATTGTAATTATTACCTGAGCACCTCCATGAATGTTATCCCATCCAGAACAGCAGTGTCACTGGCATTCCCCAACCATTAGCTCCAATTACCCAATCTTCTTAGAGAAGTGTCATTTTCTAACCCTCCGCATTGCCATGTCAATAACACTGAAATGAAAATGGACCATTTTGTTGCTTGAAGTCTGGATTGATTTTTAGGATTAGTAAGCCTACAGTAGATCAACTGTTACAACCGTTTTGAAACCGGACCCTATTATCTTCTCATACTGACTGATTCACATCGTTTTAACCAGTAGAAACTTGACAACAATCCAGCGTCATCATGTCCACGTGACACCGTTTTAACCAGTAGAACCTCGACTATAATCCAGCGTCAGCACGTCCACGTGACAGAAACACACAGAACTACTGTCAATAGAATGTTGGTGTAGTAGAGCGCGCCCTCCAACTGAGCCCGGTGCACGCCCGCAGTCACAGCAGTCCCGAGACCAATCCGTTCATGCTAGACACATAAACATTAACACAGAGACTCCATGTATTCTAACAGCACAACTCTCATCACGTTACGATCAAAACAAGAGTTATCCGTCGAACCACAACAAAAACAAAAACGTCACGCCTCCACACACTCAAGGAAAGTGAGTGCGGGAGACAGAAGAAGAAGCTGTGGCTTTCTGAGAGCGGGAGGAGATGTCGGCAACATCATCTGTAATCAAATTTGGCTACTTAAACCACAAAGAGTTCATCTGCAAAACATCATCCAAAAGAAAACACACAGCAGTGTGTAAGTGCTGTAATGTAACGCTTCCTGAGACGGCTGAGACCACGTCAGACTTTTATCAGCACTTAGAAAGGAAGCTGACTCGGTCTCGACCTGCCTTGGTCTTGGCCTTGGTCTCGACATGCCTTGGTCTTGGTCTTAACCGGCCTTGGTCTTGGTCTCGGTCTCAACCCTTCAAAGTCTTGGTCTTGTCTTGGTCTTGATACACTCTGGTCTCGGTCATGTCTTGGTCTCGATTTAGGTGGTCTTGACTACAACACTGCTAAATAGAGAAAGCAATCACATCTCGGGCAAGCTATGAATTTAGCATACCCATACTATACTGTATATGACAAAGACTAGCTTTGAGTACTTATGGGGTTGAACTGACGTGTCTCATTTTGACAATAATGTAAAACTGACATTGACATTTTAGTCAGAATTGATTGATATCATAGAAAGATAGGATCCAGAACGACAAGGACTGGAATTCTTCTTTAAGCCAGTGGAAGAAGACACAGCTTGAGTAGCTCTAAATGGAACAATGGTATATAGGTAATGGAGGTGTGGTGGCTGAGAGGTACAGCTGTGTGTCTGTCAACCACAAAATCATGGGTTTGACCCCAGACTCCCCCGATCTCCTCCTCATTTGGAAGATGCTTTGGATAAAAGCGTCTACTAAATGTAAGTGTAAAATGTAATGGAAGTAAATGCCACAGACAAGAGAATTCCATAAGCCTCAACCATCTTCACATTGTCCGGCCCCATGACATTTGGAATATGGGATGAACTCTGAATTATGAATGAGTCTATTGTACTATGTAAAGAATTGAGCTTAGCTATGTGAACATTTGACAGACAGGGAATCTATTTAAATAGACAGTTTAAATGGATTTATAGATCTACATGTATTTTCCATCTCTTTTTGTCCAGAAATAGCCTTCCTTTCAAAGAAACAACCATGTTGATTTGCTGTTTATTGAAAATCATATGTAGATTGGATATAATGTTACACGTGCATTCCTCAAATGTCACACATGATAGAATGATCAAAGAAAAGGGCAGAATTGACAGATATGAAGATGAAATAGTTTATTTAGATTTCTGTTGATATCATCAAGTCAACAATCAAGTTTTCAACTATTAACATTCAGGCAGTCTACAATTGTAACATTTACAAATGATTCAGACAGTTCTCAGCATGTAAATAGGGCAACATAGCTTTTATCCAGTGGTTAATAATGCTATCAATTAGTAGAGGGAAAGATATTTCCTACTACATATCTGGAGGGAGAGCATTTCATGCTGTCGTCTCATTAAACGTGACCACTGATACTCAGTGATCTGTGGGCGTATATCATCAGAGTCTAAATTCTCCTTCCTCTGACAGTCTGACAAATACAAAATGTAGCCTTCCATTGTCATTCCTCTCATTTGTTAATGAGGTAATTAATAAGGCTGGAGTTAGCCAAGTAGTGCGGAACAGGGCCACAGTAGCCGGGGTCAATGCAACACATCAGTCAAGGGAGCCAAAATGAAAAAAGAAATGATTTTGTTTGTTTGTTTGGGTGATTATTTGGTTTTGGAAGGGCTCCTGTGAAATGGTTTGCACCGATAATCTATATAGCACCTTTTTTATTTTACTTTCAAAATCCATCTCCAGATGATGATTTCCTTCATGCGGCCTGCAGCCCCCCTCCCATATTGATTTGTGAGAGAAGAATCTGCTGCTGAAACTAAATGAGGAGATTGCAACAGGTAATTCCAGAGTGCAGAGTCAAGGGCTTTTTAATAGTCTCCTGATGTGAAGGGTCCTTGAAGAGTGTTAGTGACCTGATACAAGAGGAAGATTGCAAAAGAGAAGAGAGGTGGAAAATGACAGAGACAGCAGAGAAATGTGAGGGGTTTGATAATTTAACTCAAACAGTAGAATATATTTATAGTTATGTACATAAACGTGGACCTATAAGTTGATGACAAGGCAAACAGCCAAGAGTAATATCAAACATAAACTATGTTTTCATAGGTACATAGACAGGCAGATTGATAGATTGACCATTGTCCGTAGAGGAAAATCTTTTTCTAACATAGCCATCAGGACCAAGAGTCTAAAGTGTTGCTAGTGGCATTTAAAGGCTGCCATGTTGATTACACCCCAAAGCACCACGTCTTGTCTTGCATGTGGCTCTGGAACACATGCGATTGTAGATGGAGCATGGGATACAATTTCTATCAATTTGTATCAGGATTGACTGGAAAGTATTTGCCACAATCATTTGCTTCATTATGACCTCTCAACATCATCCTCCTCGAGGTGGTGGTCCTTGATCCCCTTCTTTGGTTGAGGCTACCTTGTGTCAGCACCCCAAAGAACAGTTGCTTGTGGGTTTTACTCTGGTGAGACTGCCAGTCCACTTGAGTTTGAACTTTGATGATTTTGGCTGGTTCCACAGTAGTTTGCACATTAGTTTTCAAGATACTGTTTATGAAAGAATTTTCCTTGACCAAAGTCTAGACCTTGGTGAAGGATAAATCTTGACCTGATGTGGCACAAGACATTTCATAGCAGTCTGACCAGTAGTTGTAGTCTCTCTGGACCAAAAGGACGGGATGAACAGAATGACTAAGATGACCGATGGACATCACTATCCTTAGAACCCACCAGTAATTGGTCAAAATGTAAAGTAAATCATAAGATTTACCACCAAAATACAGATGTGAGGATCACACAACAAAAGACAAATGTGGAAGTAGTACATTTGAAAAGATATTCTCTGTAAGACGTTGACAGATTGTCACAGCAACACCAAGTCAGATCTAAATGATCTAATTGTCAAAACTTGCATCACTTTCGCGCAATTTAATATGATGCACTCTGATAAGTGAGGTGATACAGATTCATTTAAATCCAGAGAAACTCGTTTCCACAAATAGAAAGGTGAGTGAACTGAGTTTAGGCAAGTTTACCCTCCACTACATCCCTGAATGTAAAGCAGGAAATGAGTGACTGGAAGAAAATAATAAGGAGCTGCACGTAGAGATGGGGTTGCAGGGGGGAGAGGATGTTGGAACGAGGGAGAGGTGCATAGGAAAAGGAGTATCATTTTGGCTCCCGTTGCAAAGACCTCTGGGAAAATAGGGCCTGCCTGACAGTGCTGCAAAAGCCATAAATCACCACAAGAGCAGTACTCCTCCTCGCCGTGACCTAGAGGTGACCCCGTAGTCGCACACATTTTCAAGCACTGAGCACACAAACCCAAACACATTCAGGTGAATGCACACACACACACACACACACACACACAACAGGAGAAGGCTGTGTGGGAGCCTGGGTGTCACTTTGTTAGCCTCAGCCATACAGCGGCAGTCACAGGACTGCACTATTAATCACGCAATCCAAGACCCGGATTAACTCACTGTGCCATTCATGCATATTTGTACTTCTTCATATTGAACAGTGAGTATAATGCAGTGGAGACACTAGCCACATATCTCCCCAGTGTTCCTTATGCTAAGCATATTGGCTTAGACATCACAAAGCAGGCCAATGTTTTCTCATCTTCTAAAATCTGGAATTCCTTGTTGCAGCTTTCTGGACAAGGAAATATCCTTGAAAAAATCTAAGTTTTCCAGGAAAACATTGTGTATAACTAAATTCTCATCAGCTTTTTTTATGAGTAGTCATAAAGTCATAAAAATGGCCTCCCATCGTTCTTGCTTCAGCTGAAATTAAAGCAAATGAATTTAAGATAAAATGTGTATGTTTTAGCATCTGAATATTACATAATTATAAAGTATATTATATATATATTATAGCAAATACTTTTTGCAAGTCATTGTTTTAGTAAACTAACTGAAGTAACTGAACTTTATAATTTTTTTACTTAACTTACTCTTAAATAAAATTACAAAGAACATATAAAACTATATCAAATGTATACAAGATAAACAGTGTCTACAGTGATAAACCTTTATAGCTATCTGTCAGTTTGTAGGTTGATTTTTAAACTATATATATAGTTATACCTTGTAGTAATCTGGCAAAACATACAAAAACACTAGGATTTTCCTTCAAAGTAGCAGATTCCATTTTACCTGGGTCCTGTTTTCATAGCTTTATTCATTATTCCTGACATTGCTAAAAATATGTGAAATGGCGTATGAAACACAATCATAAGGGATGGATCACCAACACTGGACTTGTAGATGTGTCTGTGCGCCTGGATCTCAGTAATTACTTTACTGGGTATAATGTTGTTACTGATAGAACTAATGACCAAATACTAAACCAGAATTCACTCAACTATGCCTAACAAGTTAAGCCTAAAACCACAATGGGGTTAGTCTTACTTTCCTTTTGATACAGAGTTAAGAATAACGCAGCAAAACATTTGGAGTTGATTTTCTCCCATTGGATGTAAAGTATAAGTCATACAGTCAGACTGTGTCTGACTGTATGACTTATACTTTATAAGGTGGAAAGGTGTAAAGGTGGAAGACAGGCCGAGGAAACCCCAGGCAAACCTCAGAGAGCTTGTTACAGGAGGAGGAGGAGCAGAGAAGAGGGAGGTAGAAGACAGCTGGGATGAAAAGGGGGAAGGAGCCCTGAGAGATTTGGGAGGAGTGGAGGTGAAAGAAGGTTAGAAATCTGTATTAAGAGGCAAAACAAGACCATAATTAATATAACATATCATAACAGAGAGGTGGAATGGACAACAGTATAACGTAACATAATATTATTTTCTTTCACCATGCAATGACAGATGTGTTTGTGGGTCCATTAATACAAAATGCATTCTGTCTGTTATTCTAAGCATACTGTAATTGTTCCTTAACAAGTGCCCCTTTTCTTACACTGCTCATTTATACTTTCTCAGCTTTCTTTGGCTGCTTTTGTTTCTTTATTTAAGTTAACTAGATCTTAAATTTACTTCCAGTTGTCATAAAATTAGCCTCATCTTAGAGGTGTCTGAAATTATAGAAAGGTGGTGCAAGTGAAGTGCAAGTGAATTACTGAGATGGGGGGAAGGAGGATTACGATGTTAGGAGGAAAAAAAGGAACTTGAAAAAATGAGAAGAAACAGTAAATGAAGGACAGAAAAAAGACAGAAAGAAAAGAAAAGAATAGAAAGTCAACAGAGACAAAGAAGGTAAGAAGGGAATAGGCAAGTAGAAAGGTCAGGTGAAGAGATGAGGGAGAGGAGTCTATTTCAGCTTCCAGCTCTTGGTTCAGCAAATAGCCTGAAAAATTAATTAAGATAATGATCCATATAAAAGTCTGGCAAAGTCAGCTGTGACCTGTGTGTGTGTGTGTGTGTGTGTGTGTGTGTGAGCCCAGCCTTCTTTCCATTTGTAGGACTTTTATGAGGTGGGCAGCGGAATGCATTGATTTCATAAAGGGCATAAAGGGGTCCGGTGGCCGTTTGAACAGCCGAGTGTGAGATCAATACAGGGGAGATGAAAACGGTGACATTTACTCTGGTTTGTGCCCCTGGGCAGGAAGGACCTCTCCGGAATGTCACACTGTTAGCTTCCTCTCTCTGCGAGCGCACACTGCTTTCTTCACGTGGGAAAGATGCTCTCCCTCTTATTACTGAAACTGCTCCATGACACATGCACATGCAGGTGGCAGAGCTGAAATCTGCCATTCACCACTTTTTAAAATGGAATTTAAGAAAAGCTTTTTATTATTCAGGTGTTTTTGTACACTGGATTTTAAAAACATACCCCCATACCTGTTGAAACAGATTTTATACATCGACAACCTACCAGAAATGTTATAAACACCAAATAAACGTATCCTGTACATCCTTACATTTGAACTAGCTGTGCAAATAACTGCAATATTTCAGCAAACAGCCCCTCAAGTACGGTATATGAATGCACACCAGTAGGCCTTAGAAAAAGGGAAAAACAAGACAAAATATAGTACTTGATTTTACTAATACTAAAAAAAGTCAAATATTCACATCCAGTTTCATTGAGCTATGTGTAATGAGCAAAGTAAGAGGTTTCTATGATTTGATAAGATAATTAAACATTGCACTACAAAACATATGTATCAGCAGGAAGTTGCTGACCGGTGCTGCTTGCGTATTGCACACAAATAATGCACTGGTATCTGAGCCAGCTGCTGGACAATGATGTGCAGTTTTATAATCATAACTATCATTATTTCAAATGTAGAATTAATGATTTACTCAGAGATTAAAACACAATATGTACCTGTTGCTAAGAGCAGTATGAATAGGAAAATGCTTTCTATGCAACTTGTGAAAGGCTATTTGTTGCACTTCTCTCTTCTTCTTTTTATATTTTTACATTGCATTATTGTCATGTGCCAGCATTCAGTTTCTCAGTGATGGGTATAGCTGTTCTGTTGTTTTATAGCTATACCTGCATTCTTTCAAATGTATAATTAATGAATGACATGTACATGCTATTCATCAATGACCATGTTACATGTAAAGGAAAATGCTTTCTGTCTGACTTATATTTGTTCTCTCTTCTGCTTGATGTGATTTTATATAGTGTGTTATTTTCATGTGCCAGCATTCAATTTCTCATTGATTGGTTAAAGTATCTGCAGGTCTACTTGAATGATTTCAAATAATAAATCAGCAGTTAGCCTTCATATAAATGTGTTGAGTCATATCAAAACAGAATTGAGCCCCCATGAGGTCTCATTTGAACAAATCTGGCTTACTACATTTATATGAGTCTGACACCTTAAGGAACGGACACCAAATCACCATGTTTATCAGCTTTATTAAAATAAATTATAAATTGCAGTGGCAACGGTAATGCATGCAAGAAATATGAACCTGCATAGTAATTCTGGAAAGTCATTTTTAGCAAGTAAGTAAATGAAACAGTGATCATTTCTGTTTCAGAAATCTTAGTGAGTGTTAAGACCAACATGTTATCATCATGCATGTTTTAAGAAGGCTCATTGTGTGCTCAAGCACTTTCAAGACAAAACAAAGTTCT
>JAVQJL010046557.1:0-10348 GCA_036024295.1 Nannoperca obscura
TGCATCTGGTGAGAGAAATTTTGCAGCAACCAGCAAACAGAAGAAGGGAGTAAACAAAACAAAGACCCCCCCCCCCCCCCCCGGAGAGATGGAAGCGGCGCGCCCGGAGCGGAGCGCTCTGCCGCGGCTGTGCGTCCTCCTGCTGCTGCTGCTGGGCTTCTCCGGGTCCACTCAGGCGGCCTGGGACCTGGTTCTCCTCCACACCAATGATGTCCACGCGCGGGTGGAGGAGACCAGCAAGCACTCCGGGAAGTGCAGCAGCGGAAGCATCAGCAGCGGCGGGTGTTACGCCGGAGTGGCCCGGAGAGCCACGGTGATCGAGCGGATCCGCCGCTCCGAGAACAACGTGCTGCTGCTGGACGCCGGAGACCAGTTCCAGGGGACCGTGTGGTTCAACTACTACAAGGGGGCCGAGGCTGCACACTTCATGAACAAGCTGCGGTACGATGCCATGGTGAGGACCAGCAGCCCGAGCTTCTAATATTTTATATTATAATAATATATATGACTTTATTAAAGTAACATGTGTTTTCACTCAGAGACACGAGCTTCTAATATATAATATATAATTACTTTATTAAAGTAATTATATATTATTATATAATAATATATATGACTTTATTAAAATTATTATATGATAATATATAGAGGAGAGGAGCCAGTAAAAATCTTATAAACACTATTTAACCGTAAAGTTGTTGTTTTCGATTCTTTAAGAAGCTTAAACTTCTTGATTTTACACATAAAACAAGATTAAAATCATGTTTCATGTGTAAAATCTTAGTTTTAAATAGAAACGGGTAAGTATTATAATACTGCAAGTAAAGTAAAAAGTACCTCCTGGTATATTATTCCAATACTAATGACACCAGTAGAAGTGTGGTATTGATAACTGTCACCCTGGTGTTACTGGATGTGTCATGTAGGGGATCAATGATTATCACAATAATGGATTTGTCATTAGCTGCTTAAAGTTTTAAAAGAGTTGAGATGTTACAGGTAAACGTTACTGAAGCCTCTCCGGTGGAGGCTGCAGGTGGTTTAATTCTTCACCTCATAGAGACGCATCGTCACAATATAAAGGAAGTGCAGGAACAGGACACGGCGAAGCCGCTTCATGTCTACAGGACAGAGTGTTTCACACAGAAAACACACAGAATCACATCGTAAAACAAAGTAAAAAGTTTTAAAATGACAGATACATGAATAAAATGACATAAAATACAGTTACAGTGCAGTAAAAAGATGGAACAAAGATAATCAAAGTGCAGTAGACACACAAAGATTTCATCACAGCTGTAAACGTCCCCTCAGAGGGACAGGAAACCCCCAAAACATGTCAGCGGTGCTCCACCTGGTGCAACTTCAGGCCCACTGGGATTGTTAAACATGTGTGAGGACCTCTGTCACATTAAACAACATCAAGTGTCTCTGGAGCTTCGAGGATTTCAGTTCCTCACCTGACAGATTTCATCATGTGATGTGTTCAGGCTCACGTGATGCGTTCAGGCTCATGTTTGGAGCTTTTACTGCTGCAGCGTCGTCTCCCTCCTCACCTGTTCATCTGTTTAGCGTCTCTGCATCCGAGGGAGGTTTAGCATTAGCTAGCTAACAGCAGCACATGTTGGTCGCTACCTGCTGCGTCCTGATTGGCTGCTGAAACGACAAATGACACATTGAGATATAAAAACAACTAGCTTTGTTAGTGTAAAACATTTAAAACTTTTTAATACAACCATTAGGCATCACCAGTGCCTCCGCGGCCCACTAGGTGGCGCTCTGAGGCCACCTAGTGGGCCGTCTGAGGTTGTTGTTGTTGTTCTTCAGGCGTTTGGAAACCACGAGTTTGACAACGGCGTGGACGGACTCATGAAGCCGTTCATGGAGCAGATCAAGTGCCCCGTCCTCAGCGCCAACATCAAGCCGGATGAAACGCTGGCCTCGACGTTCGGCACCTCTTATCAACCGTACAAGATCTTCAGCGTCGGCAGCGAGAAGGTGGGCGTGGTGGGATACACGTCGCAGGAAACCTCGGCTCTGTCCAAACCTGGTAGGTGGAAGACATCGTCTGAAACAGGACTTGTGTCCAACAGCGAGATAACATCAGCTGTTCCAACCAGCATCAAGAGAATCAGCATCAAAACATTCTGAAAGTACCAAAGTAAAGTTTTCTGTTGATTATAATTCATGTGTTCATCACTGTATCTGGTGTTGACTTCGTTTTATTGAATCTAAATCTGTAAAGTAACTAAAGTTGTATCTGAAGATAAAAGTAGCAGAGCAGAGGTGGAAAGAAGCACTTGAGTAAATGTACTCGGTTACTTTCCACTGATGTAAACAAGTTGATCCAAAAAACAACAACAATCACAAAGTGACAGAAAATGACTTCCTGAGAGTTCGGGGGGGAGAAAAACCCTCTCTGGAAATTTAACAAAAACCTTCAAAGTTACAGGTGTGTGTCACCTGACAAACCAGTGGAACGATTCCTCTTCAGGTCTGTAACGTTCAGGAAACTTCAGGAGACCAAGACCATATTTGTGTTGTTTCCTTCAGCAGCTTCACGTGCAGCAGATGTGACCACACAAACATCAGCAAGTTACAAAGTGTTAATCACTGAAACTAGAACAAATGTTGAGACACAGAAGCAGTTAGTGTCTGCTTGAATATACAGAAACACGTTATTTACGCTGTATCCAGGCAACAGCTGGTGATGCTCAGAAACAGGGTGATGTGAAAACAGTACCAGCTGCATTCAGTTGGACAGAGGAAGTTCCAGCAGGTCGTTTCAAAAGGTGACAGAAAGTGTGACCTTAACGAGGCGGAGGAAGCGGTCGCACGTTTCACCCGCAGGAAGTCAGGATCAGTCGTGTTCGAGAAGCTAAGAGTTCGTTATTGATCCTGAGGATTAATATCTTTCTATCTGCAGATGACACCATTTTATTTAGATTCTGTGGAACAATAGGCATCGTCTTTGCTAATCGTGTAACACGTGTTGTGACTCAGACGTTTAGGAGTGTAATGTAGAAGCAATGATGCTGGACGTATCTTTATACTCACTTTACTGTTGCAAACAGAACAAAGTGCCTCCTGAAAGCAGAACCAATCAGTTTCCCTTCAGAGGACTTGAGTTTTTAAACACAGAACAGGTTCTGCTGTTTGTGCAGGTTCAAAAGATATCACTTGGTTTCTCACCTGTCCGTGTCGCTCTGCAGGACCACACCTGCGGTTCGAGGACGAGGTGAGCGCCCTGCAGCTGCAGGTGGACAAGCTGCAGACGCTGGGGGTCAATAAGATCGTCGCTCTGGGTCACTCGGGCTTCACTGTGGATCAGCACATCGCCAGGACGGTCCGCGGAGTGGACGTGGTCATCGGCGGACACACCAACACTTTCCTCTACACAGGTAGGGAGGTGAAGACACCTGTGAGTGGTTACTACGTCACCAGTCGTAGAAGACCCCTTTGGACAAATGTGGGGAGTTTTGGGGTCAAACCTCGTCTTACTTGAAGAGTCACCAACATTTCTCACAGATAAAAGCTTTGTCACACTCTCTCTTAGTAACGTCACACACCAACACACATCTGTGGGATCACGTTCACGGTGTGGGATTCCTCTTCAAAGTGCACAACAGATATTTAGTGTGGTTGAGAGTTGGCAACACTCCCATAACGTGGGAGATATTTGTAACAGAAGACTGATGTGTTTCAGGACAAACTCGTAGTAAAGAGCTGAGAACATCTGTCCGGGTGTCGGTGAGCGTGACAGCTGGAGACGTTCAGGTTTGGTAGCTTCGCTTGACGTCCTCTTGGTGTGTTTTACGTTGTCAGTTTGCAGCGATCCTGCTGAGTGTTCTTAGTGCTGTACGGGAGGAAACATTCAGTCTGCATACTTTATCGTGGTTATCTCAGAATAAACATGCTGTTCAGTCTCCATAAATAACTCTGTAGTGTTTCTTGGAAACATCAGTGCAGAGTCATCAGCAGGCAGAGGAAGTGAGTTGTTGGTTTGGACCTCAGGCCACAGAAACCCAAAGAAGTATATATAAAACAGAAAAATAAACCAGTTTCTCTGGTCGTGTGTAACTCAACACTGAGTGCATCACGCCAGCACTCTGTCCTTGTTTGGGCTTGCAGAGGAAAGAGTGTTCCTGAAGCTGACAGCGATGCCTTTAAGGCCCGATGTGAAGTGCAGATGTGTGCTGTAAAGTTCAGTTAAACCCACAGAAGAACAACACATGAACTCAACATCAGGGATCTTTTAAAGCTTCATCTGTTGGCTGCCGTTTCTTTCTCCACTCCCTCCTCCACATGATCTCTGCACATGTTTTTACGGAGAGCGATGGTGTTTTGTGTTGTGTCCAATTTCTTAAATGTGAGGAACTTCCTGCTTTTCTTACATTATAATAAACTGAATGGGTTTAGGTTTTGGACGTCAGCTTGTTTAGTATAGTTATATAGAACTTATATAACGTTTTTTAGGTTTTATGGACCAAATGATTAGACAGAGGGCTGAATGAAAAGGTAGCAGGTTAATCTACAATGAACATCCTCGACTGTGGGACTGTTGGGTTTACAGTTATTTACAGTTCCCTCTGAACACTTGACTTCTCAGGACCTCCTCCTTCCTCTGAGGTCCCGGCCGGTCCTTATCCGTTCATGGTGACGTCTGACGACAGGCGGCAGGTTCCTGTTGTGCAGGCCTACGCCTTCGGAAAATATCTGGGTTATCTGAAGGTGACCTTTGACAAGGCTGGAAATGTAGTGAAGTCCACAGGAAACCCCGTCCTGCTGAACAGCAGCATCCCTCAAGGTAAAGACAACATCCTGATCCTGATCTCAGCTGTTTGACTCTGTTTGTTTTACGCTTCATTAACCTCTTCAGTTATTTTCATGTTCTCCTCAATTTCACACAAGCAAAGAATGAGCAGGTTAAATTGGGATTGTTGGAAGGCAGGAAGTATAATTATAAGTATAACTGAAACTGAATGTCCTGTCCAGATCCAGAAGTTCTTGCCGATGTGGAGGAATGGAAGAAGAATCTGGCCAACTACTCGGCTCAGGTGGTGGGGAAGACTCTGGTGTTCCTGAACGGAACCACCGAAGAGTGTCGATTTCGGGAATGCAACCTGGGAAACCTGATCTGTGATGCCATGGTGAGTTTTTAAACTCCTGAATACTTCATCATTTAACGCCCTGAAACTCCTGGACGGAGAGCGTTTGGTCTCGTTTGGGACCTGAAAGCAACGCAGACAGGATTTATAATCGAGAACGTCACGTTGGGATGTGATTTAGCGTGAATTCATCGATTAAATCCATCTGCTGGTCGCTGAAAGACTGAAGGAATCTGCTTCCTGTCTCCGTTATTCAGATCGACAACAACGTGGGATTCTCAGACGACGCTCAGTGGAATCACGTCAGCGCCTGCATCTTCAACGGAGGCGGCGTCCGAACATCTGTTGATGAGCGCACCAGGAACGGTTCGTCACTGAAACCAGAGCTGCATTAAAGAGGCCTAATGACTCACAGGAGTTTAGTTTAGAGGAGACAACTCTTTTAGAGGATCTTTGAGTGTTTCGGGTTGTCTGCAGGTACGATCACCATGGAGGACCTGATCGCCGTCCTGCCGTTCGGAGGAACCTTCGACCTGGTGCAGCTGAAGGGCTCCACGCTGAGGAAAGCCTTCGAACACTCAGTGAGACGATACGGCCAGAGCAGCGGAGAGTTCCTCCAAGTGTCCGGTATCTGTATCTACCTGCTGCTTTACCAATATTTCACTTGGCACCACACAGTGTTGGAGGTTCTCGATGGTTGAGTCAGGCGTTGATGCGTCCGTGTCCTCCCAACAGGGTTTCGAGTAGAGTTCGACCTCTCCAGACCTCCGGGGCGTCGGGTGAAGAGCCTCAGCATCCTCTGCACCAAATGTCGAGTCCCTCACTACGAGCCCGTCGAGGACGAGACGGTTTATAAAGTGGTGCTTTCGTCCTACATGGTGAAGGGCGGAGACGGATTCTCCATGATCCCCAACGAGACGCTCAAACACGACAGTGGTGAGACTTCGTTTGTGTTGTTGAATTCACAAATGTCCCGTTTATTTGAACCTGACGCGGTGTTTTCGTTGTTTTCTTCCAGGTGATTTGGACATTTCAGTCGTGTCCAACTACATCGCGCAAAGAAAGTACGTTTATCCGTCTGTGGAGGGACGCATCAAGATCTACAACTCTGCTTCTGGACTGCAGGGACAAACCGCCCCACTGGTGTTACTGGGTTCACTGGTGCTGCTCTGGACTCTGTGTGGGAGCATGTGAGGCCGACGTGACAAGGAGTTTTTAACCAAACTGGATGTGAACGTGAAGAATTAACAGCTCGGATGGTTGAAATCCTGCAGGACTGAGATTTGAATTAATGTTTGATTCTTTTTCACACGGTTTTAAAACCGAAGTTTAAACTTTTGTACCGAATTAAGACTTAAAACTCAAGTGGACCGAGTTTGGACAAAACAGCAAAAACCAGTTGATATAACGACCACAGAACAGTTTGGGTCATGATTTTTTACGGTTTCTCCTCCTAATAAATAAATAAATAAATCTAACCTGGGAGGTTGTGTACAACCTGTCTGACTGCTCGTGTCTGTTTCCACCCTGGACCTACTTTCCAGTAATACTAGTTGTGGTAAAACTCATACCACCATTAACTATGAGTATCTTGCGTGTTAATTCAGACTTTAAATGAAATGTGAGAAAGACTCTTCTGAGTTTAAAGTCTAACCTGCTGAAGTGTCCTTCATGCGCCGGCAGGCCCGAATCGTCAAATTACAGATTCCTGGGCACAAATGTTTGATGGGCCCCTAGTCAACTTGGTTTGGGGGTCAGGCTGTTTTAAATTCTTTAATAAATCCGACAGAGTATACAGGGCATACACGGAATAGTTCTAATGCACTAAAAGCCTTAAAAGTGTCCGAAAGATAAATAGATAATAAAGCAGCCAGAGCTTTTTCATAATGATAACAGTGCAGCTTAATGTAGGTTGTCCTGTCTCTCACACACACACACACACACACACACACACACACACCTGTGCTCCTCCTCTGCTCTCCATGTCTGTCTCTGTCTGTCTGACGATCTCCTCCTTTCCTCTCCTCTCCTCTCCCCCTCTCTCCTGTTTGTGATGTGATGATTAGACATTTTAAATAAATGTCCAACAACCAAACCATTAATTCACTATTCCATCATTTCCATTCCATATATGGGCCAGAGCCACCAATGCTCCTTATGCCACATGGGCAGACACTCACACAACACGTCAGGTACCAGCTACAGGTCAATATGCAACGCAGCAACAGACAACAAACAGACCAGTAGAATACTGCACGTACCCTTACAAAGACTTCTTCCTGGTTTCCTGTTGGCAAACTCAGTCACAACTTCATCAAAGTCCGAGTTTCTGACGAGTTCAGATTCTGTTGCGTTTGCGTTGCCTCGTAAATCCACTGCTGTGGTGGTGAACTGGTGCCGCTACAGCCAGCCTCAGGCTGTGGTGGGCTGCTAACGGTCGCCTCTGGAGTAGCTTGCTGAACATTTTCCTCAACGACGTCAGTGGTAACGTTTTCATCTCATTTTTGTTGAACAAAAAACGTGTGAGTTGAAGGCACACTTCTTAACAGTGACGCCTCCCTCTCCTCTTTCGTTTGCCGCACCGGGCTTACGGAGCGGGTCAAATGTCACGTTTTTATTTTAACAATTGTATTATTCTGTTTAGGTAACATAAATATATAAACATGTTTTGATTGGTTATATATGGTGTCGATCTGAAATTTAATTTACATTTCTTTTGTAATAGGTTTTTTTTGTGTGTCATTGCTTGGGCCCCCAAATGTACGTGGCCCCTGGGCCTGTGCCCAGAATGCCCATTGGATGATCCCTGAACCTCTGACTGTGGGAGGATTTCCCTGCTGGCTCAAACAGCAGCAGCGTTACTCGGTTGAACAAGGCCTCACTGTGTGAGGGATCTCCCAGACAACACTCGCTGCCTGCTCATGCTCCAGAACTCCTCATTAGTCAGTTCACTGAGCGCCAGCTTGCACCAGCCTGCACTGACATCAGCTGCCAAGAGCTGGAAAACAACCACGTTAAGACTCAGAAGCAGTCTGTTTTTCATCAAGTGCAGTTCTGGGAAGAGATGAGGTCACGCTCAGTTTCTACATTCATTTCTATTTAGTTCCCACTTTAACCAAAGTCTTGTCCTGAGAGGAAACCAGTTTGACAGTGATTCAATCACTTGTGTACGTTGTGGTATTTGTCCAGGATTTCAGATATGTTGTCTCTGAGATTTCTACAGTGTGTGTGTGTGTGTGTGTGTGTGTGTGTGGGTGCTTGTAAACACATTTTTCTGCACCACGTTGGTCCAGAAACCTCCGTGTGGCTGGTTTTGATTGGACCCAGTCCTCCAGGAGGAACTGATGTTCTGTTCCAGAGTAAAGCTGCTGGTTACATAAAAGACTTTTCTACAGACAGAAACTGACGTCTTCCACGAGCTACATGCACATTCTTCTTCATGGCTTGTAATTGAAATAGTTTGCATGTCAGAAACACCATCTGGTATCATTTAATGTACTGCCGCAGGCACGGAGAAAGACTCTTTAGGCGGTGTCGCTCTGTGACTGACTGACTGTAGAATATGAACATCAGGATGTGTGATAAACAGACCCAGAGGTTTCTCTCTGCCGTGCAGCTGTTGTGAAATGATTCATCAAAGTTGATATTTTCCAGAAGACAGAAAGTATTTGTCTGCTGAGTCAGATATTAACGTGTTGGAGGAGAGTGATGTCCTGATGTCAATAGTTGAGTCGTGTGGATTTCAGACGTTAAAGTGAAAGATGAGACGACAGTAGTTCTCTGTAGTGGCATCAATAAATATAGATCTTTTTATTAGTGCATTAATAAGCATTGGAATGTAAAAGTGACCCCAGAGGGTTTGGAAACAGTCGAGTGTTGCACCTCCACGGTCCAGGGTGTCGGTGCTCCAGCGACGGGTCACACGACCGTCGCCTCCTTCAGCCCCTGCTGAGGAGCAAACAGCAGCATCTTCTTAACTCTGCTCACATCTCGGACAGTGAAGCGTAAAGCGGATAAATATATATATATATATATATATATATATATATATATATGTGTGAGTGACATCAACTCACATCATGTTTAGCAAGTTCTCAGCAATGCTCTCTATGCAGAGGCAGACATGTGAAAAGAGTACGTGATAATTATAAACATTATTCTAACAAGCAGTTCACTGATAATTGATAATAATTGATTAATGATTACTTTGTCTGGTGATGTGCACAGCAGCAGAGTTAAACTGTCTGTGCTCAGTAATTAAGTCACTTTTTAGTAAAAAGGGGGAATAATTCACCAGTTGCAGCTTTGCTCAAAGAGAAGTCAAGTTAAACTTCTTGTTTCTCCCTCAGCTGTTTTTAGGGAGCTCACATTACATGACATGACATGACATGACATTACATGACATGACATGACATTACATTACTTACAGACAAACTGCGACTTCATGTACCTGAATTTAACTGACGGGACAAAAGAAATGATGTTAATGAATCTGTTTCACATTAAAAGCCTTTAACATGTTGTAGTTCTTTACATTCTCCACTGTCACTTGTTTACCTTGCTGAGTTCAGGGAAGAGCTCCTGCACGGCGACGTCCAGCAGGACGTAGGTCATCTGAGGAGACACAACAACGTCCCGTCAGTCCCGAGAGGACGCGTCCCGCCTCTCAAACACAGGATCTAACCCTGTTAGAATAACCGTCTTATAAAAGAGACTGAAAGGTCTGTCAAAATGTTTCTGTGTACTTTGTGGTGTCGAGTGAAACGTACGGAAGCCCTGAGAGATCAAAACTACTTCTGGTGATGCATTTTCTAAATCTCTCTGGGTCTGATTTTTAACACAAAAAAGGTTTTTATCAGAATAATTTGCTTAAGTCATAAAGTAGAAAATAGATGTGTTTTGGCCTCTCAGGGCTTCCGTAGGAATATACAGTGTCTGTAATAAAGTACTGAAAAGTGGCATCAAATCCTTTTTAATGACCTTTAATCAGATAGTTCCTGATTCTAAACAGTAGTTTTATTATTATAATTATTAAGTTCAAACAACATTAAGCTTTAAGAATTCATTTGGTTGAGTTCTTTTCTGGAAAAGCATGTTTCTATAGACGCTAATAGACCATTGATTAACGATAAGATAAACCCGAGGTCCCTGTGGGGGGGGGGGGGGGGGGGGGGGGGGGGGGGGGGGGGGGGGGGGGGGGGGGGGGGGGGGGGGGGGGGGGGGGGGGGGGGGGGGGGGGG
>JAVQJL010046560.1:0-21098 GCA_036024295.1 Nannoperca obscura
TAGGTTTCTCTTGTTCAACTGAAAACAAACGGAGGATAGAAAACGAAACTTAAGAAAACCAAACACTACCTGAACCGTCCACTAGGGACCAGCAATGCAAACTGACAGAGATCAGAACACCTAGTAATAATAATAATTCCATTTTGATAAGTTAGAGAAGCTGAAGGATAGTAATAGCTGGAATTAAAAGAGTTGAAAAGAATACTTCAGTATAAAATTCAGTAAAAAAATCATAAAGTTTGGGGAACTGCAAGAGACAGATTATAAAAACAACAACCAAAAAAACAACTGTGCAGTGGAAGCAGAGATATGGTGACTTGTAGTCAAGATTAAACAAGCTGGACACTAAACTTGCCATAATGCAGCTTGAACCAAGATACATGACAGATGACCCATGACCCATGCAATGCAATGATTGTGGCCAATCAGACTCAATTGTTATCATTCTGGATGCAAATGAGCCCAGAGTGCCATTACCGTCAATATGAGCCTGTTGCTAGTCTAATGATGTGAATAAAACCTTGAGTAATGGCATCACTTTAATCCACTGACAGATTAAATGCAAATTGTCACTGTCATTTATATTGATCTTTGTTAGAAACCTTTTAAAACTGAATATTTATGAGTATGTCTTCATGTGCAATGTCAGAACTATCAGCATCATCTGCTCCAGAAGCAATTGTGGAACGATAACATGACTTACTCTGAACACCATCGATCTTGGTAAACAACGGCTATCCTGTGATCACACACCTCTCAAAGAGCCATCTGAAAACTATTACTCTCCCTGACATAAAAACAGGCAAGAGCAGAAAAGCAGTGGAAATCATAAAAATTAAGAGTGCTGACCTCAGCACGAAGCCACATTGGCTCAAAGTGGAGACATCCTCTTTCCTATTTATTAATTTAATATATTATAGGTCCTCTCCACTCCAGCCTTCTGCCAGTTGTCTGACAGAGACTTCCCCTTTGTCTCTTTATCTGTACAGGCATATGTGGGACAAAAAGTATTAACTAATAATTCTTAGCAGTTGCGTGAATCAACTTTACAGTAAGTTCCAGATGGATGGAGTTTGCCACATTGGACTTGAAAATGAGTACCAGGATGTTCGGACTATTAAAATGCTAATTTATGCCTTACTAGACGTTATTAGAGATGTGTTATTATGTGAACGGTCCTGATGCTGTTTCCCAGTGACATTTGATCCACAACAGGCTCACGCACGCCAGTTTTTGTCAGTGTTTTTGGTTGTGGTTTTTCAACAAGCAGAAGAAGACAGTGTGTCTCTGTAGGGAGGTTCTTTTAGCATTTAAAAATGAAAACATGAGCAAAGCAAAACATCTGGATCTTCTGTATGCATGAGCCTGCAAAGATCCTGAACATGTGGATGTTTTACAGAAACACAGCCTTACAAGCAACCTGTGTATAGACAGACAAATAAATCTACTCACCTTGCCGGCAGATCAAGTATTTTAGTGTATGAACTTGTAATACATAAGCCATATGACTGCGTATACACATACAGTAGGAACTTGTAACAGCCGAAACCCACACAGCCTCACAGACTGTGTGCTGATGTGTAGATACTAACACATGTAGCCTGCGCAGAGAGCCAATCATCTGGGGAGCTGGGAGCAACTCCAGGCTCCAGTGGCTCCCTCCAAATCCCATTCAGACTAGGAATTGTGGGATATCTAAAGTATTCACAGCTGTAGGTCCAGCTGGCATTTCCAGAGTCATTGAAAATACACAAAAAAAGAAAAAAAGAGGAAAGATAAGGGGACAGAACTTCTGACTTCCCATTTTAAAAATGACTGAATAGGACTGACACAATTAAAATAGTAGGACCTATAAAAGCAGCTGTATCTTTTAGATTCTGTGTTAGATACCAAAGTCCGTCCCATTTAAGATATTTTCTTTATATAAATAATGCAAGATAAATATTTGAATTTATTCTAAATTGCCCTTATTAGGAAATTGTGTAGATCAAATAAATAACTTGATTCCTTTCCATTACTTTTTCCTGTCATCAGCTCCTTATGTAAACTACATTCGGAAGGATCCAGGTGCTCCTTGCTCCTTGACGGAGGCTCTGGAGTTTCTTCAGGTCGAAGTCCTCGAAGACCTGATGGAGAAGGACAGTCTGGCAGCAAATCAGAAACTGCCTCCCAAAAACAAGCCTCATAACCTCACTGTTGTTGCAATGGAGGGCTGCCATTCATTCATCATCCTAGACTGGGCCCGCCCACTGAAGGACGATATGGTGTCAGGTAAGAAATGTTTTTCAAAACTAAAATTAAAAAGATTTTTTGTGAAGAAATCAGTATATATATATATATATATATATCATGGGTGTTTATTTTGACTTGTGTACTTATTTGGTCAAAACTGTAATTACCAAAAAGAAGAAATGTACGTTTTATTTATTTCTCTGCCGTGATAGTACCATGGTCCAAACTGTAAATAGCCAAGTTTCCACACAAATATACCAGAAATATCCAGAAAACTGGCATAAGACAATGTAAATTAGTGTGCGTTTCCATCCACTGCTGTTACACAAATATAAATATATATATATATATATCTCTGAAGTTGGTGGCACAAATTTTCCCGTCAGCAGAAGAAGGTGGTGCAATGAGATGACGTATTTAAAAGAGTGCCATTCAAACCTCAAATGATTAAACAAACATGTGGTCACATTTCACTGTACAGTCTAAAACCACATAAGATATTTTGTTTGCTCAACCTTTCATCTCTTGTGGTTTAGGATATGCCTTTTACATGTTACAAGCGTCCCTCCTGACGCAGATTTAAAAAACTCACTCCAGTAGTTTATTGTGAATAAATCATAAAGAGATTTTATTGAACACATGTCTCCTCAGGTCCTACAGAGTTTCTCAGGGAAAAACCAAAAATCCCTGTGGTCTACAAAGTGACACAAAAGGGACAGAGAAGAGAGTGAAGATAACAGCATTCTGTATTAGACATGGTGGACTATTAGAAGTAGCAGTCTGGCCAGCTAGAAAGGAAGTGTGTTGTCTTTGGCAGGAAAACACAAGCCTCCTGGTCATGCTGTGGGCTGGTCCATCCTCTGATGTGTAAAACAGATAGATGGTCCTCTTTCTTTCCATCTGTTCTCCTTGTTGTTTCCTCTCTTCTCACACACTATCTTGATGTGTTCTGTATTACTTTAATGCATTTCTGTACTTAATTTGTCTTGCCATTTTTGCATCTTGTCACATTTCAAATACTTTCTCTGTGAATTTGTTTTATCTTACAGTGTTGTGATGCTGGTGTAGTGTTTATCTGCCGTTATATATGATAGCAAAGATAAGTTGGCCAAAACTCTGTGAACCTTTAGTTATATTCTCTTTTTTTATGCAAATTCATGTGAAGACAAATACTGTAAATACAGCAGACGCAATCTGCTCCACACACATATGCAGGAACATTTCACACATGCAGATACAATCACATGGCGCTGTTGTAGTTATTAGGGCGTGTTTGCGCAACCATGTCTTACGAGTTATGGGTCACAGCTTTCAAAACAAGAGGATGGAAACAGCTGTTAGCAAGTGGATTTTTCTGGTTCCATTTATTTTGATGCATTGAGGACCTTTTGTGTAAGGTTTAATGTGTAATGGTTTTGGGCAAAACATACACATTATTCACTGAGTATTAAAAGTGTTTTGGCTCAAAGGACCAACTCCTTGGACACATTTAAGATAGGAAAAGATAGAGTACAGAGGCAGATGGCAAAGGCAAGAGTCTAAATACTTCTCAGTCAAACCATCAGTTCAACAATGGAGAATGGAGAAGGAATGAAAAACCAAAAGAAGAAAAACTAAATAGCTAGTATTTCCCTTCTCTCCTGTCAGCAGCCAGCTGTGTTGGTGTGGCTCCAGTAAAAACAGAAAGTCAAACTCAAAAGTCCAATAGAAACAGTTGGTAGTTTGATGTAGCAGAGCTTTTCTCGATAGTTTTAAAGAGAATGATGGAGAGCCGCATGACCTGAGGTTGCCTACCGGATTCTAAGGATTAGGCTGCGTGACTGAGAAAAAGAAGAAAACAGACGGAGAGACAGGCAGGTTGGACGATAGTCAACATGAGTTAAAGAAAATGCCAAGGCTGCAGTTTTTCTTCAGAGTGAAATATTAATCGGAGACCACCTACTCAACTGTAAAAATAAATGTTTATACTTTATAAATAGTTAGAGGTCATGTGAGTCCAAGGATGATAAAACAAAAAGGTTGTGCAGGCTATAGAGGTGCTGGTAGGTAGATTTGTTACCTTTGGACTGGCTAACTGTTTCCAGATATTGTGCTAGGCTAAGCTAGCCGGCTAGCTTAATATTTTCCTTATGGATAACATTTTAAATTTACATTTTAAAGTATCCTTTAATGTTGAATCTTGGGGTATTGCAACTTGATAGATACAATTTCTTCATTTCTATTCTTTGCTTCTTCTACAGTGAACCAGCTTTTAGTATTTTCTAACAACCAATAAGCTTTGCTCTTTATTTTGTATTGTTCCCTGCAGGCTACATGGTCCACAGTGCTTCATATGATGATGTTCTCAACAATAGATGGTCCTCTAGAGCCTCAAGTGGGACACACCTACCTGTGGAGAATCTCAAACCCAACTCTAGGTAACACATAATCACCTGACGTGTGTTTATATCATCGTGTACGCATGTATACAATACATGCGCTCGGAGAGAGGTTGATGTAAGCATGTGCACAGCGCATCATTGGACACATGAGAGTAATAGAAAACAAGAACCTGATCTTACAAGATTTGCATGGTTACGAGGTGCAGGTGCTTGGCTGTTTATTTCTGCAATGTTTATATCATTATCCCATCATCACATAATGCACAGAATATTTATCTGTGTCTGCGTTCATGTATGCCTGTTTGTGTCTGTTGGTCTCATCCCATGTTTATAATTGTGAAATCAAACCAGGCTGACACTGATCAGACGGGAGTTGAATACTGATCCTGTAATGTTTGGATAGGAGATGCACCAAGATGTGACATGTTGTAAAACTCTGTCGAGACCTTGGAAATGCAGCACACATTATCTGACAATTACACACAGATACGGTCACCTCTGTCTGTTTCCATTATTAGAGCGTGTTTCCACCACCCTGTCTTACGAGATACGGATCACGGTTTTCAAAATAAATGCATGGAAACAGCTCTTAGCACGTGGACCCAAAAGAGGAGGGGAGATGTTCTTGCCTAAAACCTATTTCTTGTCAAATTCACCACACTGAACATAAAGCACCTTTTACATGAGTGTAAATGATGCAGGTAAAAGTTTAAAAGGGCTGCAGCTTCTTTTTTTTATGAATGTCACATGTCTGTTTATTTGTCATTTAATCAATGTATGATTTAAGTTAGTTCATATTGGCTACAAAACATCTTGATGAAGCACATGAAGCACTGGCATGCACCAAAAGACAGCTGAATAAATGACAGAATTAAAGGTAGAACTGCTAGCAAGCTGTATGTCACATAACAATAAGTCAATCAATGTCCTTACTGGAAGTGTCAAATGTGAATAAGTTCTGACAATCCATAGATCTGTTGCACAAATGAGATGAGATGAGACAAGTATATTTTTATATTTCGGGATAGTCCAAAAAGTCCTGTTGTGGCTGTTCCTCATCTGGTGTGCCATAAGAATATGTTTCTGCATTCTTTTTAGCAAGTAAATTAACTATTGTCTAGTTGCATAACAGTTTCAGATGTGTGAGTTCATCAGGAACAGAAGTATCCACTTGCCCAGTAGAAGCATGAACCTGCTTGAGGTGTTATGATAGGTGTCTCATCTTGGGCTGTACGAAAGCAAACACCTGCTGCTGAACACAAAACAGGAGAGCCGGGTGCATGGGGAAAGTTTTCCAAGAGTCTGCAAAGAGGGTTTCCCTCCCTAGTGAACAGTTTGTGTGTCTCCCGTGGTTACGGTTAATCATGGGATGGTCTATTATGGGACTCTGTTGGCATTTCCCGTGCTGCAGGCTCCTTCTGGTTGCCAGAAATACTGAGCTGCTATAATCATGACACAGATACACGTATGTGCTCATGAGATTGATACATAGAATTCATTACAAAGGACTTGAAAAATTGAACATCTCATCCCACTAGATGATTAAAAAATGTTTATGTTTGGACCTTTTTAGATATGCCTGTCATTCTGTAATCGCCAACTATTTTGATACTCAATTAATCATATAAGTCAAATATTTCATAATTTTGCATCTTTTCTTCATCTTATATCATTAGTGAACTGATTCTCGTCATTGGTTGGACAAAAAAGACATTTGATTGACCAAAAAATGAATCCATTAACTGAGAAAAATAATCATGTGATTAACTGATCATGAAAAGTCTTATCTCTGCACTTGTTTCTTCTGCTCTATTCAGGTTTCTCGTGCAAAAAGGATCTTGATCTCTGATTAATAAATAAATTTTAAACCTCCATGCTTGTTTTCAAGCCTATGCATACACTGAAGAGCATGTAATATGCCAGGCTGAATCTGGCCTCCAGCGTGTGCAGTCGCCAGATAGATTTTCATCTGAATAGATGCTCTGGCTAGCTTGGCTTGGTGTAGCATCCTGTGGTCTATTTTCTGTTTTTATATTCTGGCTCGCATTTCCTTTTTTCTCTACCTCCTCCAATTTCTTCTTTCATTACATCATCGCTCTGCAGCTGCCTTGCTGACTTCCCTCTCTGGTGATATATATTCTGGTCACTGTTGTCATGTGGCTGTGTTGATTGGATCCAGCCCTCGTAGCCGTACGTGGTGAAAGTTTTTGGCCACGAGTCGACAGACCATGAACTTACTGTATGTGACCTTGAAAAGTAAAAGGGAGCACACACTCACACAACGCACGAGGGAGCACACGCTTGCACAAACACATCAGCAGTCTACAGAGGAAAAGTTTGCAAACTCCCGAAGTTGTCACCGGCTGGTGTTGTTTTTAATCTGGAAGGATTTTATAATTCCTCACCACCCGGAGACAAAGTGAGCTCACTGCACAACTGTGTTCTGCTATTTGTCGAGAAAGCTTATGTCATACAGCAAAGCTTTCTGTGAGAATTGTCTCTTTTGAAGACTCTCTCTTGTGCCATTTATTCATTCCCTTTCAGCATACATCCATCCCTGTACTTTAGTTTTTCCACAATCATCCTTTTATTCTTATCCTCTCCTCCTATCTGTTGATCTCCACTCGTCTAGATGTCTCTTTTTTCCCTTACCGCCCTTTCCTCCGCTCTCCTTTCCTCCTTTTCCCTTCAACATGAGCCAAATAGCCATTTTATTGTGCTGCACTCACGTTGGATTCATACCAATGTATAACAGACTACTCTTAAATCTTAAATCAGCCTGACTTAGCAGTCATCTGCTATGGTCATTAACATTTTCCTCACCTTCACCCAGTCACAACAAAACTGGCAGCATGACACTTTAACTACTTAATCCTTGTGTTGTGGTTTGTTTTTGTTCAGGTACTACTTCAAAGTGCAGGCCAAGAATGTGTTTGGTTTGGGACCAGTCAGCGACACGCTTACCTATGTCACTGAATCAGGTGCGTATCCTGTCAACGCCAGCAAAGATCAACTTTGAGAAGCCCCATTGACTACAGTTCAACCCTCAGTCAAGGTTTTCTGCTGTGCTGCAGTATGCAGGCACATTTTATTGCAATCCAAGATATTCAAATATAAAACCATCCTTCTAGTAGAAGCAGACTACCAGATGTACACCACATTACGTGCATTATGGGTCTTTCAGTCTCAAAATCAGGTGAAAGCATTCAACTTGCAGTGCTGTCTGTGTGCTTTTTCCTCCCTTGTGAAGTGATCGCATTCTTTCTTTCAGACGATCCGCTTCTCATTGAAAGACCACCTGGTAAGTCCATACACCGACTGCACATCTCTAATTTAAGGTCAACAAACCATGTCCTACCGAAGCTGCACTGAGGCTTTAAAGAGAGAGCCATCTTTTTGTTGGCATGAAGGCATGACAGGATATATTGTAGTTCTCTGTGGATTTTCCCTCCTCAACCATTTCCCGTCAGCAGTCCTTTGATTTCTATTGTGTGCAAATCGCAGAAACATCTTACGGTGTATAATTGGATAATAGGTATTAAGAAATTGCAGTACAGAAATCAGAAAGGCCTTAGAAAGTTTAAATCGTTTGGTCACAAGAATGCAGTTTATTTGAAAGTGTCATTTCTAATAGGATTTAGGTATTTTACAGGACTTTATTTATCACTCAAACTGCACACTAACTAAACTACCTGTATAACCTCATCTGCTTCCCTCCCTGAATCTTATTCATCAAGAAATGCTTTGCATGAAATATAAAAGGCGTGAAGACAAGATATCAAAAAAGCTCAAGGCGATATAAAAAGACAGGTAGAATTTAAAAAGAGTCAAATAAAGAAGAAAACCTCAGGAGTTTGTTTTCAATATGTTCGGCACAAAGATTGAATGCTGCTTCTTTAGTTAGTTTAGCAAGGTAGGAGTAGTAGTAGTAATGCCGACCAGATTTTGGTCTATTATTTTTACATCTTCTGTTTCTCTCTGCTCCTCAGGTGGAGAACCAATCTGGGTGCCCTTTACCTTTAAGTTTAACTCAGCCCACAGCAGCTGTAAGGGCAGCCAGTACGTCAAGCGGACGTGGTACAGGAAGTTTGTGGGCGTGGTTTTGTGCAACTCTCTGCGATACAAGATCTTCATGGGAGATGGTCTTAGAGGTAACATGTGCCTTTATCTCTATTTTAAACATTATAATGTTGTATTATTGTTGTATTTAAAGTTATAATCAGTGCTTTTTGCCACACTGTCAGCCAAGATCTGTTTTCCTTTTTCCTCCATGCCAACGTTGAATTTCTTTTCGGAGCTAATCAGCTTTATGTCATCAAAAATGTCCTAATTATGATACCCACTTCTCCTTTTCCGTCCGCAGAGCCCTTTTACAGTATAGGAGATACATTTGGCCAGGGAGAGGACCATTGCCAGTTTGTGGACTCCTACAGGGACGGGAGGACAGGCCCGGCCTACCTATCAAACAATCTGCCCACAGCGCAAGGTAAACGAGAACAGATTGTACATTGTGGCACATTTGTGGCTCTGATCTGCAGACCCTACCTATTAACATTTTTTCCATACAATCCTGCTCTCCGGCTGCTTTGTGGACCAGCTGCATCGATCTTATCTATGCAGATGATAAATGTTTAAAGGAATACTTGTTAAAGGACCAACCAGGGTTTTGCATGTTTCAGCCCAAATCTCACATGCTTTTCATTACTGCAGACCATTTTCCTAATTATACCATAACTTCTTAGACTAATGCCATAACTTCCTAGCAGTTATTGGTTTCAGGTCATATGAGTACATAATGAGAATACCTGAAATTAGTTTGAGATGAGCAATACATCCCCGTGCAACATTATTGGCTGGATATTGGCTTTTTTTTCTATCAGAGTTACATTAGTCTAATGTGGGTATGTAGATGAATGTAGGAAGTGTCGTGAAAACCTTCTCTTGCCACTGTGTTTGTCTCAAGTCTCCTGATACATTTCTCTGAATGGCTATGAACAATCATTTTCATTTGTATCTTTTGCAGGATTTCATCGTTCGTACAGACAGGAGCCAGTTGCATTTGGGGTTATTGGCCGACGTACACCCCATCCATTTGTGGGATGGTATGAATGCGGGGTGCCAATCCCCGGTAAGTGGTAACACGGTCGGAGTAGGAGACGCTGTTACCGAGGGCAACCCTTCTGCATCCTGCTGCAGGCTCTTAACTTCACTGGTCCTGCCCTTAAAAACAGACTTTTGCCTGCCACAATGAAAAGACACCACTACGAATTTATTAAAGCTTAACAGAAAGAGAATATAGTACTTTTAAACAACTCAATGTATATCATTACAATGCACTTTTTATATAAAGCAGTCTGTATATGAGGGAAAAAAGAAGCATGTGCTTAGTTAACTCTTGTCTGAAAGTGTCCTTGTACTATTGCCAGAGACATGTCCTCACCCAGTGTTATTTATCTCATCAGTAATGCACACACACATTCAAACCAGTGACAATAGACCAAAGCACAAGCTGCAAAGCAAACTGTAATAATGGGCACTTAAGGTATGTATAGGTCTGTTCATTTTCAGTCGTGAGATTTGTATTTCATAATGTAACGGCTTCTGACAGCTACTTCATGTTTGTTGATTTGTGTTCTTAAACCATCATACTGTTTGGGTTTGTTTTTGTTTTTTCTACACCCTTTTGGTATTCACCAGAATTAAATAAAAGTTACTGTGTACGTTTTGTATGTATACGGACAAAGAATAAAAGACCAATATGCTCAGGAACAGTGGGAGATTGAATAAAGGTGCTATGGAAACCACAGCAATCCAAAAACATGAATCATATCATATTCTCCTGCTGCCACATTCTTTTCTAACAATAACATCCACACGTGATCCAGATCTACTTAATCAACCTAATGGAAGGTTTGAGTAACTGAGAAGGTTGAGCCAATTGGAGCCAGATGAAAAACAACATATTGTGGACAGAAGCAGGTGAGAGTGAAGAGTGAAAGAGGGGGGAAAAACATTCAATGGCAATAAGCATGTGAGGATATTTGGATTTCAAAAGCGGAACTTTTACTTGAAATTAAGTATTTTTACATTGTTATAATGATACTTTTACTCAAGTAAAGGTTCTGAATATTTCCTCCATCACTGCTTGAAATAGGACCCACATCTGCTGTGTTAGATTTGGAAAGGCTTACTGTACACATTTGTTGAACCAATTATCGATGGTTTATTCTGGATCATGAGTATCAATCCAATTACCTGGTGGACTTGTTAGAATTTGCTTCTAATGTTACCAAATTCAGATAAAACCTTTCACAAGGAACATACTTTCTTTTTCATGCACAAAGCCAATAATGGTCCTCAGATTTTAATATGTTGTTTGAACATGAATTATAGTCATATAAAGTGTGTACAATAATAACACGTAACTGGAACAGCACCACAATAAACCGGGTGGAAAATATTTCACATATGAGGCTTAATGAATGGAGAGATCTATTTTGTATTTATTGCCAATTAATCATTACTCCACTTATGAGTTTTTCAGATTGATTGCTCTTAACCAGGGCTGCCCTTTCAGTGGTTCCCTTAAAATGATTACGACTGTCAGTGAGCCAAACTGATGATGTCCAGGATCAGCCAGGACCAGGCAACTCGTGTTTCAACACACACTGCACAATGTATCACTCTTATTAAACCCCATCATTCCTCCAAGAATGGAACAGGATCTTTATAATCCACGGGAGTCGAGACAGTTTATCATTATGCTATACATCTATCACTACGACATCTAATATTACACACTCCTAAGAAGGGGATTTTCAAATTTCACCCCGTTTAGTGCAAGAAATATAGACGTGCAGATTTTCTCCAAATAAATCACTTAGATTCCATTACGTTAAGCAGAGTTGATACAGCTCTTACTTCCCTTACTTAAACTCAGCACCGTATCAAAGGTCTGACCTGCAGTTCCTTATCTGAGGGGCACACACGGTAGTTTGTTGAGGTTGGCTCCAATGAGTCAGATTAAAGACATTAAACGCAGAGGGAGTTCTCAGAAGGCATCAAATATTTCCCCTGGGCAGTGATGGAGACATAATGATTGTTTTTGGAGTGATGGCTGACTAATTTGGCAACACTTTAGTGGATGGTTGTCAGATTTCGAACATATTTTCCAGGTTTGCTTCCAGGTTGATCTGTGCATGTGTTTTCAGTGAGTGATGAGCTTCTCATTGCCCCAAAATATTTTCATTGGCTACAGGTTGCAGTGCCATTTGACCTGAGCAGAGAATAATGATATTTAATACAAAGCACTATGGGGAACCGCATCCTGCTCTGAGACCTATAATTGAAATAAGAAAATACGAAAAATCAATCTTCATCTATGCAAGTGTTTTTTGTTTGAGAAAAAGACCGTATGAGCAGAAAAAGAGGAGAAAAAAGGAAAAGAAGAGACAGGAGGAAAAACACATTTAATAAACGTGTACATTAAGGCTACCATGTCTGCCACAGATGTTAGAGAGGATTTTCTACTTAGACTGTGTGCGTGTGTGTCCCGGTCAGAAGTTATGGGTTATGGGTTATGGGTTATATATATTTCTTCTTCCCCCTGACTGCTGTCAGAAGAAGAAGAAATATATATAACCCATAACCAATAACTACGCAGATCTACAAGCAGGAAAACAGGACTGTGGTCCAAGATTTAAACTTCTGCTTCCACCAAAGCATTGCTTCTTGGGAAGACTGGAGACATAGCATTTATATCATGTGATGCTGAATCTCCTAAATGAGGCATTTTAGCAACATTTTGCTAACATTTTCATCATAATAAAATACCAATGCTTCAAAAAAGAATTTTGATCTTGTGAATCTAACAATCAAGTTTTGATGTTATGAAGAATTCTGGCAAAAAAGCAGCGATTGCTTTTAGTACAGTTTTCGAAAGAAAATTTAAAAAATGTAACTGAACTGGTTTTCAAGGTCAATTGGTAGAAGTGTTGTTTTTAAAATGGCATTAATCAAGTTTTGACTATGAAATAAAGTAGATTTCAAAACAAACTGAAAACAAGACACCGATACGTCAGCCTATCAAATGTTGTTTTCGGCTAACATGTTAGCAACATGTTTCTTTAGCTTGCTAGGTTTCTCCTCATCTAGCGACTTCTGGATTACTTCTGTCAGTGATTTTAAACTTTAAGTGATGAAGGGTGAGATTTTGAAGTGGGGGGAAAAAGGTATAAACAAGGAGAAAGCGAAAGGAAGAGACAGAGATTCTCAAAAAGCTGAAATTCTCAAGGTTTTGGTAGCATTTTAATTTAAAAATAGGCATTCTAACTGTGCTAAATACCTGACTGTGGAATAGACCGAGTTTGGCTCAGAGAAGATCACTGATGTTGTAATTTACTCTTCTCATTAAGAATTTACTTTGTCATTCTTCAGTATCAAATTTTTGGATAAAAAATTGGATTATGGTTTGCTGCAAATGCTTTGATCAAGGAGCAAAAACTGACATCAGAGGACAGAAGGATGAGCTGGTGACAGCCATCAACATCAACCCCATGTACACAAAAGCACACACACAACCGCTGCCTTTTAAATTTGTCCAAAGATGTTGAAATTTCCCATATTTCCAGCCAAGCTAACACTGACATCCATTCATAATGACACGGCATTAAAACATCACATGTCAGCTATTTTCCAGTGTGTGTCAGATCCTCTGTAATAGTTTTCAGTCAAGGTCTTTGCACAGAGCAAACTGCAGATTCTTTATATAAAAAAAGGGGCAAAAGGCCATGCTTGATGGCTTGATTGAGTCCAGGCCCAGCTGACTTTCCACACGTGGATCTTACATTAAACATTCAGCTACTTTTCAAACCGGCTCCTCGATACAATAAAGACAGTGAGCTACTCCTGGAATTAGTTGATTGATTCAGAAGAAATATTTTTCATACATTTGAACATGGCACACAATTTCTTAATTGCAGGAAGATTAAATGTGTGGTGGTGAAGGAATGCAGGTCTTCTAACCATTTTCCACATGCTGCTTTTTTGTTTCTTTCTGATAAAAGTAGGTCACGCTATTTGGGCTGGAAAAAGTTAGACTTCATTCTAGAGAGCTGAAATCATCGCAAGAAAAATCAGCTGAAGGTTGAAGAGAGAAAAGCAAAAGAGAGGGAAAGAGGATGAGAGACAGATGCTTAAAATCAAGACTCTCACAAGCAAAGTCATGTTTTATTTCTGTTATTTGTGTCTACTTATTTTGAATCTCTTGCTGTTTGGTTTTAAAGGTTTGACACCAAAATCTTAAGTTTATTACTAATGTTTATATTTCTTAAACCTGACAGTGGGGGCAGCGCAACAAGCTGTAAACACATGATATAGTTGATATTGTGAGTGTGTTATTTACACATCCAGCAGATACAGTGCAACATTAGCATTTATTTGGAGTCATGTTTCGGGCCACCTGATGAATGTTTGTCCAATCTTCACTTTCCTTTTAGCTCTAGTTTGCTTTCCACCAACTCCTGCCACTACGAGCAACCCCTCTCACATTATACATTTTAATTTTATCCTTCGTTGATATTAAAACATTGATTAGAGCAGCTTTAAAAGACTAATTCTCATGAAAGTGATTTAAAGCTGCACTGGAAACATTGCGGGGACGTTACATTTCTTGCATTTGGATAGTTTTCAGTGGGATTAAGAACACAGCTGAATTAAATTGTTTTTGTGAATTAAAAAAGGATTTTATTTGTCCAAGATATCTGATAAAACTGCATTATTTGCTGTTTAGTTGTTAAGTTTGGTCACAGGACCAATTTCTGCACAGTTCAGAAGTGTGGACTCAGCAAATATGAGCTATTTTAAGTCAAGCCATGAGAGCTACAGTACATTTCTCTGAACTAAAACAGCACCAGGAGAACCAATCATCCACAGCCTGTTTTATTAATTATAACTGTAGTACGCCCTTCTGTTCCAACATGTGAATATACACTTCAGATATGTGGTCTAATTACTTCTTTAACAGTCTGGATAAAACATAGCAATCATGTTCTGTACAAATGTTCAATTTCTAAACTTCAGTTGTTTTGTTTATAACGAAACTGATTCTGTCACTTTCTGTTGCTGTTTTGTTTTAAACAAATGCTACTCATGATGGACAAGGAGGTAATAAGGCCCTTAGAAAATACAGTCCTAAAGTTTCAGCCCTGTAAGGATATATAAAAAAATGTTACATGTATTGGAAGAGAAAGCGTATTGGCAGAAGAGAGGATATGCAGAGAGTCCTGGGGAATCTCATGTATCCTCTGCAGCATCAGTTGGAGCAACAGGACCGGATTGCGCAAACGGGAGCTATAAACAACAGAAAGACGTAGAAAATGGCCTGTCCCTCTGAACAAGCTTTTCACAGAGAAAAAAAAGGTCTCATGAAAATAAAAGATCTGGAAATTCTCAATTGCTCAGAGACATAATATTTACCAAACTCCAAGATGACATAGCAGGCAGGCTGCAGTGACAGAGACTTGGTTGTTTTGCTCTAAGCGCACTGTTCTTTTAATAGGGTTTGGATCAAAGTTGCAGCTCTTTTTTTTGTTCACTACTCTGAGCTCATTGTAAAAGTCAGTTATGAACTCAGCCTGCTGAGCCCTGCAATTATATTATTCTTTTGGCACACAGATAGGTCACGCATAAATCTAAAA
The DNA here is from genome assembly GCA_036024295.1 of Nannoperca obscura. Lineage (NCBI taxonomy): Eukaryota > Metazoa > Chordata > Actinopteri > Centrarchiformes > Percichthyidae > Nannoperca > Nannoperca obscura. The sequence continues at coordinate 15,311 of JAVQJL010046560.1, forward strand.
AACTCTGCTGGGGGGTGGATGAGAGGTCAGTGTAAAAAAGTCAAAAATCCTCATTATCTTCACAGATTAAAAGGTTAAAGTTACATAGAAGAAGTGAAAGCCTAAAATGTGAAATTTGAATGTGTGTCTCATTTTCTATTGTAAGAGATGCAGGAGGGAAAAAAAGCAAACTCAATACAGGGACAGGGAGCTTAGAAATTAGAGACATACTTTTTATGTCATGAAACACTGTGAAAGTCTTTAAAACTGAGCTCCCGTTGCCCAGGAAGTGTTGCCAACATTCATTCAACTTGCCTTTTAAAAGTAAATGCACTCTATTATGAAAGACCTGTTGCTTTGGGCACACACACAGATATCACGCCACAGTCTAAGGCAGTAAAATAAGTAAAATAATTCCAGGTAATCAGGTCAGGCTGAGGGAAAGTGCTGTGACATATCCCAATTCTGTCAACAGCTCAAGTGCTAAAATTACTTTGTGTGATGGAAACAAACCTGGAAAAACAGAGAAGATGTGTAGACATTGTTAACTCGGGGTGAGCAGGGTATTTTCTTACACTTAGGCAATGACGTTGATTGCTACTGACCTTCCTCTGTGACTGTGTGTGAGGTCTGAGGTGCATTTAACATCTCCCATGAGTCATCATATACATCGGCAACGACACATACAGACACATGCATGCTGCTCATAAACAACTGCACTTGTGTCAATACGTGGCACACCTTCCTGACACTTCATCTTACTCAATAATATGAGTGAATCCTTCCTAATCCAGTAGCTTCCATATAATATTCTCTTTTAATGGCCCATAAACCACAAAGATGGGGTTTAGGATTATGCGTAATTGTTCCCATGGCTTTGGTTTGTTGGCTAACTAAACCACTATGTCATCCTATCTTACATGGTAGGCTTATAAAGATCTGATAAAGAGGCAGTGAAAGAGCTTGACTGAGTTGTGGCATCTTTACAATGCCCGTTAAACTCCTAATGAAGTCAATTTTAGACACTATGATCGATTAACGAGGCTCCAAACCTCCTGACTGCCAGGACAGAGCGGCGCATTAGATGCTGCAGTTTCTTTGATGGTTCTTTTGTTTTGAACTCTTTGAAAATCTAGTATCTAAAATCTAATATCACAGCTACAGAAGAATGATGAACTGATGTCCTTATATCTGCTTACAACACAGCAGATTAATGGTGTATGTATAGTCATATATACACCATTTATTAAATATTTGTATGCTGTTTAAAACAGGAGGCACTTAATGTGTTACTACAGGAGGTGAAGATGTATTTAGCATGTGTTTTTGTGCTTGACAGCTGAACTTTGATCAAAACATACCCACCTATCTGATACTGAACTCGTCTGACACTGTGTTCCAGACCTTGGGCATAGTTATAAACCTTTGGATTAAGGCTCATTAAATCACCTCCACTGCTCTTGTTAAATGCCAAGTTGCTCAAACTTTCTATTACTTCACTATTATTCTCCAACTCTGCAGCAGATAAAAATACGTCATTGGAAAAGTCCATGCCAGTGGAAGCTTGATAATCAAAACACAACATTGGCACGGTTATCTACCCTGTGACAAGTTTATTGTTTTGGAAGTCATTTTTTTCATGTTAACTTTCCAGCATGGTGGCCCCTATTGTTGAGTTCAAAGGTATGACTTCATCATAATCAGTAAGGGTAGTTTAATATTTACATGCCCTAATATGACTTTATCACTCCAAAACACTTCAACATCCCATTACGACTGTGTGCAAAATGTGCCATGGTGGCAAGTGCAAGTATACCAGAGAAATCTATTGTAGCTGAATCTCATCTTCTCACCAATGGTTTAGTCGCTTACACATTCACACTGGGGAGATGTTCAGCATTAAAGCACAGGTTCAGCATTTCGGGAAAATTTGCTTATTCCCTTTTTTGCCAAGAGTTAGATGAGAAGATTGATACCACTCATTGACAGACATTCTAAAAAAACACACATTTTCCAACATAACTTTACCTTTTTTGGCCAAACCGCCTGCTCTTTTACCTCTCTGGTACACCCCGCCCCACTGTACCAACACAGTGTCTCACAGTAATGACTCATGTCTAAGTCAAAGACCCGAAATTCCCTATTAAATTGGTGCTAAAACTTTTCTCACATTAGGTAATTTGATGGGATGTAAAATCAAACATTGTGCATACAGTGAGACGACACGAAGTCAACAGAATTGGTTAAATTGCAAACACACAGTAAAATAAGGCATGGCTAGCTGTTGCATAACATAAAGCAGACATGCCTCTGCATGCGAGCATGGTAGGGAAACTGTTTTGGTTTATTACATCTCTCTCTCTCTCTCTCTCTCTCTCAGCTCATTTTTTTGACCTGAGAAAATCTGACAAGTTGACTTATTCCTCTTTGCCATGTGTTAGATGAAGGTGGAATATGTGGTTACTGTGTTGGAATTTATCCCCATATGTCTCTTGGCTATTGAATAGTGCACCACAGCTGCTGCAAGCTCTCAAAGTCAATCAGCCTTGGCCTGACGTCGGGAGGAAAACAGTTGTTGCAATTAATTATTAGCATTTGTTTAAAACTTCTAGAGCGCTTCTCGGGTAGACCAGGACAGCTCAGATGGTGTCGGGTAAGTCAGCTGCCAAAACGAATGTTAAACCGACTTATTCACAGCACACTGTATTGTCCTACATGTGAAAACTCATCTGGTGCTCCATGCAAGTTCAAACAAATGTGAAGAATTGGTTGCAAATGCTGGTTGGCCCAGGCTGAACACCTCTTGCCTTGTGCTTGGTGAGACTCTCCTCCGTTTCCATGAGTCTTTTACTCTCACTCCCACTGTCTGACTTTTTGGGGTTGTAAATGTTACACCCTGCCAGTGGCTGAGGAAACAGACATTCGGACAGAGCGCACAACAACAACACGTAGAAACAATCTGGATTTACAGGCGGTAGCTTTTGAGCAAAGACGTCTGGGCCCCGTGCTCGTGATAGACGTTACTTATCATTTAACTACCACTGGAAAGCACTTCAGGGACACGATTTATTTATACGCAGAGGCACACTAACAGATGTGGAATAAACAGAAACACAAGTACTTCCGTGTGTGCAGGCATACGCTTGCCCATACGCCTGCAAACAGATGAAACACAAACAATATAGACACAAAAACAATGCACGAGCACATGCAAACATGATTACACTCGACTCAATAAACGGAAGTGATGCTTGATCCAAACATCATTTTCGTCCGGTGTCGACTATTGCCATAAATTGGAAACTTAGGGATCGAAGATGTGCATTGCTCTCCTCCCTTCTTGGCAAATACATTACACCATTAAACCCGAATATTTAAAAAGAGAAGAAAAACATCACATCTTGAAAAGTTATCTCATACCAAAGGACATGGACATTTTAGAATGAGAGGCGTCCAAGGCAATATTTTACTTGATGTATTATTAATCACTCCGCATTAAACAACATCCTCGATATGGGAGCCAGGAGATGTTGTGAAAGAGCTTCTCAGGCTGAGTGGCTGAGTCCCACAGCTCTGGATGGAAAAGTCACATCACACCGGGAGCTGCCTGGACTGGCTGGCTGGCTGGCTGAGGGAAGATGACGGCCAACAAACGGAAGCACGTAGGAGGGACAAAAGGAGCACAACATAGGATGTTTATGGAGGTTGTGAGTGCAACTTCACAGTGACAAGCCTCATGCGGTGTATGGTATGTTTGAATGTATGCATTAACAGTGGGGAAGGAAACTCAGCAATGTAACTGCTGATAACTTTAAAGCTTTTATTGTAACAGTGGATACAATTACTATGTGTAATATGAAAGGGGTTTCTTGTACTGACAAACCAACAGGGAATTATCACCCAATTTTGCAATTCCCCTCAAGTCTGCAGAACGTTTAAGAATCTGTCAGCTCATTGTTTTGGTTTTACAGCCTGCAGTTTTACTGTTTTGGTTTAGTCTCACACCTGTCAACCAGCTCTTTCCAGCTGCAGGAGACAGGTGTTGTCAGCAAAAAAAAATGACCCAGTATACACTAACTGCCCAGCACCAAACAGCACACTGACAAAGTTAGTGGAGCACTAAAGAGTCAGATATATCCCTCAGGAGATCTTAAGAAGAGTGTACATTTTGGACGTAATATCATCAGGAAGCCAGAAACTCCAAATGAATTCTAAAGTTTCCCCATGTCTGCCGGACTTGTATTACAGTATTTAAAACTTCAAGATGCAGCAATATTTCAATGTGGTATTTACATTTTTAACTGGTTCCACTGCCCCAAAGTTGTGAAGTAAATCTTTGTTTCTAGTACCACCAGCATAATCTTTCTTGTAACCAGTGAAACATCTCTACAAGATGGATTCTCACAAATCTGAGATATCTATAGAAACACATGATCCCCAGAGGATGAATATAAATTACTTTGGTCATCTGATTCTTCCTGTAGTTGTCAACTTTTGGATGGATTATCGTGCAATTTGGTGCAGACCTTCATCATCATCCAGCTCTTCTGCTAATCATTTTGGCAGCTTTGGTTGTCCAAGTGATTTTGGTTTATCCATCTTTAGTCCTTACAAAGAGCATTACAGCCTCACAGAGAGGCAAGCTTGGCTCTCAGACTTGTATGTCTATAGTGAGGGAATCAAGCCCTTTCAGTTATCCATTTAAAACCTGCGTTGTTAAGTAATATATCATGCCGAAATTATTATTGTTGTTCTGTTGTATGTCTTATTCCTTCTAATTAAAAAGCTGATATACTTAGGCAACATGCAGTTCTTCCACAAGCAGTGTTTGGGTGTTTATAAGGAACTTCCTTAAAAATTCAATTTAAATCTGAAAGTAATTACTTGTGTGTGTCTGCATTCAAATGTGCAAGGTTCTTGTGTCTGAATGGATGAATATGTGTACACAGTGTTAATTCAGTCATTAAGAATATGTTTACGTGAGCGCGCGCTGAGGCCCTTCATGGTGCCCTGGATGGTAAGACCCTGCTGCAGATGTGTGAGGATGAGGTCACTCACATGCTGCCTTAAAGACTAACACTGATGCTGAAACACTTCATATGGACAGAGCAGAGGGAGGCGTGTGTGTGTGTGTGTGTGTGTGTGTGTGGGGGGGGGGGTAGTGAGAGAAACAGAAAACATATAGTGCAATCGAGAGAATGAATTACGTGTTCGTTAAACACTGTTCGTTGTCTTGCAACAATTAAAGATTGTCATCAAAGTGGAAGATTTCAGCTTGCAGGAAATCTCTCAAATGCTAACATTAATCAGTGTGTTTGTTTTGAAACGAGCTGCTGCTGTGAATAAGACGAAGCTTAATCCAGAATCTTTAAAGAAAAATCGAAACAATGAGAAGAGAAACAGACCCAGTCTTGAGAATAAAATTATGCGGTGGGAGTAAAATGAACAAGGGGGATTAGTTTAGTCAAAGAGGCTGTATTATAAGAAGGAATGGCAGTGAGAAAGAGGGTGAGTGTGAAATTAACTGGGACAGCGGGAAGAATGCTGGTAGGGCTTATTTTTCTAAGACTCTCTACTCGACTACTGGTCTGACTGCCAATATTGCATGTTTCTGAATACAGCAGTGACTATGGAAAATCCCCTGGCAGGGACAATCTCCATCAAACATACAAACGTTCACACACACACATATATGGAGATCATTTTGTTTCTTTATCAAACAGTCAAAACAAGTGGTTTGAGAGAGAAACTTTCCACACTTTTGCTTTCAAACTCTAAACTTTTGCTTTCAAACCCTAAAATTTTGCTT
>JAVQJL010046561.1:0-10730 GCA_036024295.1 Nannoperca obscura
TTTGAATTCATCATTATTGATTATTTATGTGTGAGACGTTCTTTGTACTGAACAATGAGTCCTTTGTGGCGTCAGATGCTTCCACCTCTTCAGTTTTCATGAAGTCACGTTAAGAAGAATCCACACACACACACACATACACAGTGTAACACAGAGTCGCACACACACACACACAGTGTAACACAGAGTCGCACACACACACACACACACATGCTGTCTGCAGGTTCAGCAGGAAACAAGATAAGATGGCCGCCGGACGTAACGCGTCGTCTTCTTTGTCGTTTCAGTCCGAGGTGTCGTGGATCCCCAACAAGCATTACTCGGGTATTTACGGCTTGATGAAGCTGACGCTAACCAAAGCTTTGCCCTCAGACCTGTCAAAGGTCATCGTCCTGGACACGGACATCACCTTCGCCACCGACATCGCCGAGCTGTGGGGCATTTTTAGGAAGTTCACCGGTAAGAACTGGTTCTTCTACTGCATGATTTATATGCTCATAACTTCACGATGCGTTCAAGACGGCGACAACCAGCTACTTAAAGTGATGCAGAACATCTACAAATAAATAAATAAATATAAATATCCTCTATATGAATAAATATATTTGTCAAACTGCGACTTTTGAATTCATCATTATTGATTATTTATGTGTGAGACGTCTGACGTGACTGCTGATCTTTGACATTCTGTGTGCAGACAAACAGGTGATCGGCCTGGTGGAGAACCAGAGCGACTGGTACCTGGGGAACCTGTGGAAGAACCACAAGCCGTGGCCTGCGCTGGGACGAGGCTTCAACACGGGTAACGTTCCTCTTTCACTTCACATGTTTCTGCAGCCGAGGGTCTCGATTGTGGGGTCTTGATTGATTGTGGGTTCTTGATTGTGGGTTCTTGATTGTGGGTTCTTGCAGGCGTCATTCTTCTCTACTTGGAGCGCCTGCGGAGAATCAGCTGGGAGCAGATGTGGCGGCTGACGGCGGAGAGGGAGCTGATGAGCATGCTCAGTACGTCGCTGGCTGATCAGGTGAGAAGTCTGAAGTGTGTCTGTGTCCACGTGTCCGCTCGAGGACGAGGACGTCACGATTTATCTCCTATACAAGTGGACGTTCAGGCCGGCTGGCACAGAGAGGAGAAGGTCAGGCTCCATGCAGTAGATGAAGAGTTACTGCTGCACAGATGAAACGAACACTGAGAGGCTGACAGTCACCATGTTATATCTTTATATTTTAGATATCGTCTTTCTCTTATATTTTCTACATTTACAAACCCATACATACAATAATAGTATTAAAAAAACAGTCTTTCGACCTCATCTCAAGACTCACGTGTGAGTCTAAGATTCTGCTGTAAATCTGAGATTTAATTGGACAGTTTCTGATTAAAAAGTACCAAGAACCCTCAAGACTCCAGCAGTTTTCTTTGTTCTACAGGATGTGACTGTTCTCAGATCTGTGCTGTGTCACTGCTTTCAGTCACATCCAGGAGTGTTGGTTGAGCTTGGACCAGCGTCTTTGAGCTGCTGTTAACTCTGCCGCCTGTCCCCTGTGTGCAGGACATCTTCAACGCCTTCATAAAGCAGAACCCAGTCCTGGTGCACCAGCTGCCCTGCTTCTGGAACGTCCAGCTGTCGGATCACACCCGGTCCGAGCAGTGCTACACCGAGGTGTCCGACCTCAAGGTACGCTCACACACGCCAAAGTCCTCCAGAGACCCTGACTTTAAGATTTGCTGTCCTGTTGGATCTGTTCTGGTTCCATGAACCTGGAGACCTCCGGTACATCCCAGCAGGTCTCCTGCGCCACAAGAACCCATAACTGCTGCAGGCCTTCAAATTACTGATGTACTCACATGAACCTGATCAGTAACTGTCATTAAAGACGATTAACTGACTATTAACTAGACAGATTTATATTTTCAACAGGACGAACACGTGACATGTTCCTAACTCTTTAAAAACTGTACTTTAGTCTTAATACTGAACCATCTAGAATCTGTACTTTGTGCTCGGACGTCCTTGTTTTCTTCTAAATGATTGTAATGAGTGAGTTTACTGCACGGTGCCTTTAGTGAATGAGACCTACATGTGTATTTATAGAACCACCACCGGGTTTCTCTTAGTATGTAACCTGTGGTTCCAGGTGATCCACTGGAACTCTCCCAAGAAGCTGCGCGTGAAGAACAAGCACGTGGAGTTCTTCAGGAACCTCTACCTGACCTTCTTGGAGTACGACGGGAACCTGCTGAGACGAGAGCTGTTCGGCTGCCCGAGTCAGGCCAGTCCAGAGAGCGTCCAGGTGACTTTCACACGTCTGCTCGTCCTACAGGGGGTTTGGAAATGTTTCTACCACAAACATCTTCAGAAAGATGTCACTGTGGCTGTTCACTGTGCAGCAGGAGTGCGGCTGCCATGGCAACACAGTTCCTGCTTAGGTTTGCTAAATCTTGATTACAATCCAAACAGATTTAATTGGTATAATTGGCTGTTGGAGTTAACTGGTGTAATTGCTTGTGGCGTGTTTACGGCCTAGTTTGTCTGCAAAAACAAAAAGAAGGAGCTGAAAGTTTCCTGAAGCAGAATCCAGGCTGCAGCACCAGGACGCGGTGATCTTCAGTTTTGAGCAGCGCTGTGTTTGTGTCCTCAGCTGCAGGCAGCTCTGGAGGAGCTGGACGAGGACGATCAGTGCTACGACTTCCGGCGGGAGCGACTCACGGTCCACAGGGTGCACCTTTACTTCCTGCAGTACGAGTACACGCCCACCGAGGACGACACGGACGTCACCCTGGTGGCCCAGCTGTCCATGGACAGGTAGAGGATTCCCCCAGTAAATATGCAGTTATTACTGATGCTCAGAGTTCACTCATGTAATCTTAAGGTCCACAGCTACTAAATGGACCTGGTAGTGAGATACAATCAATAAAGTTTAATCCAAATGTACTCAGATTGCATCACCATGTTTTGTCACTGATGGTGTGAAACCCTTTGTACTTCCTCGGTGGTTTGATGGCGGTATTTTTGTGACTTCCTGTGCAGGCTGCAGATGCTGGAGGCCATCTGTAAACACTGGGAAGGCCCCATCAGCCTGGCGCTCTACATGTCCGACGCCGAGGCTCAGCAGTTCTTACGCTACGCTCAGGCCTCCGAGGTCCTCAAGAACCGCAAGAACGTGGGCTACCACATCGTCTACAAGGAGGGCCAGTTCTACCCCGTCAACCTGGTGAGGAACGTGGCCCTGAAGAACGCCAACACGCCCTACGTGTTCCTGACCGACGTGGACTTCCTGCCGATGTACGGCCTGTACGATTACCTCAGGTAAGACCGGCCGCCGCGTGCTGCAGGCCTCTATTTGAGACCTTTTTCATAGCAGGAAAATCACAGGAGTAACATGACGTCTTTATGCATCTCACCTGCGGCTCTGTGCAGGAGGTCTGTGGTGCATCTGGACATGGCTCACACCAAGAAGGCTCTGGTGGTTCCAGCTTTCGAGACGCTTCGTTACCGTCTGTCCTTCCCCAAATCCAAAGCCGAGCTGCTCTCCATGCTGGACATGGGGACGCTCTACACCTTCAGGTACCTCGACACAAACACACGGCGGTTAACTTTTCTTGTCAGCGAATGAGGGCTGGGAAAATCATCCTTTCATCCTTTTCACCTTCCTCCTCTCCAGGTATCACGTGTGGCCCAAAGGTCACGCTCCTACCAACTATGCCGAATGGCGAACAGCCACCACGCCTTACAAGGTGGAGTGGGAGGCGGACTTTGAACCGTACGTTGTGGTGAGACGAGACTGTCCGGAGTACGACCAGCGCTTCGTGGGCTTCGGCTGGAACAAGGTGTCCCATATCATGGAGCTGGATGCACAGGTACGTCTGCGCCTGACGGTCCAAATGCAAAAGAATGATTTCTGCTGCTTTAAACCAACATGGAGACCGTCGAACATTCACAGGCTGTGTTTGAGTAAATAAAGTCTTCAGGTGATGTTTGTGAAGGCATCATGACACTGAAGGTTTGTTTTCCCCTCTCACAGGAGTACGAGCTGATGGTCCTCCCCAACGCGTTCATGATCCACATGCCTCATGCTCCGAGCTTCGACATCTCCAAGTTTCGCTCCAGCTCCAGCTACCGCAACTGTCTGAACACCCTGAAGGACGAGTTCCACCAGGACCTGTCCAGGAAGTACGGCTCGGCTGCTCTCAAGTACCTCACGGCCCAGAGGAACATCTAAAACCCACAACAGCCGAGAGCCAGCGAGTCCATCGGCCTCAGAGCTCCTGACCCACGAGGCCCGAGAGCTCGGGCGCAACAATGACGGTAAAGCTTTACAGCCCCTTCGAACATTCATTCTGCAGTCGACTCGAGGCGACCGAGGACGAGATGCCAAGCCGGACGGAGCGGCGGCGCAGGACTGACTGGGCTGAAGGCGGCGGACGAGCGTGGACGCTGGTGGGACTAGCTTTAAGGACGGGAAATGACAACCATATTCTTACAATTTGTTCTGACAATCAGGGCTTTTTCCAGAAGACGGAAACACGTGGATATCTGGACCCGACCGGACACGTTGCATTGGGGGGGGGGGGACGTGTGAAACGTGAGAAAGATTAAAGCCTTATCACTTTCATGGTATTTACTGACATATTTAATATTTTCATTTCTCTTTTTCTTCCAGTGTAAATCAGAACCAATGAGTACCGAACGTTTAACGCATTTACCACGTTTTGATTGCGACTTTACATCAGAACCACTTTGTTTTTCCTTTGATGTCTTCTGACCTCGTTGAGATTCTCTGTGGGCTTCAGGTGCTTTGTGTGTCTGATCCAGCGGCTCGTCGTCGATGTCTCTCTGGCTTTTGTCTTGATCATAATATTTGCGTGCATGTAAAGAGTCGCACTACATGTTCCCTTCCCATCATTCATCCCTCTGAAAGAAACAAGAAGCTGTTAACGAGAGAAACCTGGTTAGTGGTTGGGACCAACACCTTGCAGTGAGTTATTAATGAACCTGCTGCACGTCGATGGAGGCCGGGAGCTTTTCTGTTTCCTGCTTTGTGCCATTTCATCTGAGATGTGTCTGATTCACTGGATCTATGTGCCACCTACTGTTTCTGCTGTATGAGGATCTACAGAGACTAAATGTTGCTGCAGTTCTCCCAGCAACCAGCCCGACAGGAGCACACATTATTTTCGGTCTAATTGCATTTTTCGGGTCTCTTTGGCCGAGTGTCACAGTCCTTTACTGAAAGTCTTTAAAGATGTTCATTCAGAAATCACCATGACGACCGAGCAAACGGTTGAACGCTCTAGAAAAAAGCTTGTTGTCAAACTACTGTCAATAAAGAGCCTTCACGCTAACAGCTAACTAGCAGTGCAGCCAGAAGATGGAGATGTCTCCAACAACAACCGGACTTCACTGTAGATTCACGCTTGTTGAAAGTCCAGCTGCCTTTGACTTCCAGACACGTAGCACAACGTTAGCAAGAGCATCTTTCACTCAACTTAATTTACACAGCAGCGTTCACACCAAACAGCACAGATTCAACATGGTCGCTTAGCTAGGAAGCTAATATTAGCTGCAAGTTGCCAACAACCAGCGTGATAATCAAGCTAACGTGCAGACGAAGAGCAGCTGCTGTTGAACCACAGGCTGGTTGTTGGAGGCTGTTTGTGGTCAGTTCACCTTTATTCCTGTGTATATTCAAGCTCCCCAGAGGATGATCACAATGCTTCTTTAGCTCCATTAGTATCTGGAATAAGATATGTGGGGATGTGACATCGTAGCTTCTCGAGGACTTTTGTTTAAATAAATGTCTCTTTATTTTCTTGATCTTTGCATTTGGACAAAAACAATCGATTCCACGGAGAATAAGTCCGAATCAGGAGGATCACGAGTGACGGGATCAGTTTGTTTGGTGAGGAGTGAGTGTGAACTGCCCCCCCCCCCCGCTGCCATCCACGCCACCTCCATTGACTTGTTGTTGATTGTGGTAAATGCTAGTGCCTTTGCTGTATTGTGAAACTGGATATTGATTGTACTGTTGTACCGACAGGGCCTGGGGACGTCAGGCACTCTATTTATTATTGTTGACTCAAATCAATCATATTTTTCTATGTAAGTGCTTTAAATAAAGTTGCCCTTTTTTAATCACTTTGTCTGGTTTGTTTTTCTGCAACTGTTCAGAATTTTGCCACTGAATTTACTTTCTGTTGGGATTTCTGAAACCTTGAGGGTACTTCTTAATTCCTACTCCTCCAGGGCAAATACTCCAGGAATTGATTATAATATCTACCGAAGTCAGTGGGTTTAAGACTGAGTGAACCTTCCATGTGTGGAAATGGTAAAAAAAAAAAAAATCCAATATAAAACTGGATGATTTCGCCTGATGGCAAGTGACTCTAAATGAACTGGATACATACATTCCCCTCCAAAGATAAAAAAATAACGTGCTTTTGTTCAGAAACCAAAGAACAAAAGAAAAACAGACTTTTCACCATCGCACACAGAAACTGTATAATATGTACTGTATCTGTGTAGTAACAGTAGAACAAGTAGAGCGGTTCCTCAGCAGCAGGCGACAGACATCCTCCTCAGAGGTCACCACCATCATCAGGTCATTAAATGAACTCTAAATAATCAGCTGCAGTAAATCAATAAGTGTCTGGATCACCTCGTGAACTTTGTTGTCTCTAATATTTGATTGACTACAGAAATGTCACAATATGCAGACGAAGTCTATTTGTTCCTTCTGTGTTTCCCGTTCAGTGACTCAGACCAGTCGCCTGTGAACCAATCACTGTGCAGGAAGTTCAGTCCTAAAACATCAAGTCGTGACTCGGTGAAAGAGTCGCAGGAGCTTTATGGCTCTAAAATGTTTGAACTTCCAGGATGAATGGTGTTAAAAGCTGCACCAATCAATATCTGCAGAAGTCTCGACTCTGCAGCTCTGTGGAGCCTCTTTTAGCTCCTTGTTTTGGTTTTCCAGCACATTTCCTGTCTGACAGAAATAGAAATGAAATGTGAGCGCGATGAAGCCGAGGCTTCGCTCACAGGACAGTTTTTAACATTCAGCACTCCACTCAACAAAGAGCAAACACACATGCCAACAACACCGAAGCCTTCATCCATTTATTAAACCAGTGACGTCTGACGGAGAAACAGAAAGCAACAAGTCTAATCTTCAAACTATCTGTTCCGGGTGTTCGGTCACGACACGTTAAATTAATGAACGTGAAAATGAACGTGAACTCTGCACGTCCTCAGTTCGTCCTGCACAGCTCTTCTTTTTCTTATTGAACAGTTCTTATCGCTAAATCCTCTATTTATATTTTATTGACTTGCTTTTAGTGGTTTTATTTAAATATCTGTATATTTGTGCTCTTGTTTGCACCAAAACTAATTCCTTTTATGTGAAAATCTACTCGGTAATAAATCTGTTTCTGATTCTGGTGCAAAGTACTTTGTACGAACCCTGTGTTTACAGATCAACACACCTGCAGACAGAGTCAAATTCAAGCACTTTCAAGGCACCAAAACCAAAAATGTTCATCTAAAATTGTTTCTACAAATGTGAAGAGACAAAAAATTAAAAATATAATTTCAAATATTAAAAGATTTGATTATCAAACACCAGATATGTAGAAAAACGAGCATATTCTTAACCTTTAAATCATATTGGTTAAAATTAAGTATTACACCCATTAATGTGGAGGTGGAAATCAGACTTGATTAAGATTTATAAAATAACAAATCAGACGCTTGGCTTATTAAACTTCTCAGTCTTTTCAGTCATGAACCTACAGTTTTATTTAACACAGCAGCGACATGTTGCTATTCAAGGAGCCCGTCAGCACGTCTGTGGCTGCAGAAGCTGCATGAACACACACATGGTTGTTGTGCAGGGTGTGTGTGTGTGTGTGTGTGGAACAGCCCTGCAGCAACACGGACACACATTAAGTTCATCCACTTCTCCCCTCCAGGGCTCTCAGCAACAACTTATCAATAATTAGTTATCCTCTCTGCATGTAGGCCAACGAGCCCCGAGTGTTGCTGTTCAGTGACTCAACAACGAGGCTGTTAAAGGGTCACTTCATGCATCCAGGTGACTTTCACAAGAAGTGAGGCTGCTCAGAAATGTTCCAGCACAGGTGTGTGTGTGTGTGTGTGTGTGTGTGTGTGTGTGTGAGACAGGTCTCTGGTGTCAAACGTACAGTATAAAGTCAGCTTGCGTTCATGGATTCATCTCTTCTACTGTAGGTTTTGAATTTGAACTACAGTTCCAGCAATGCTTTGGTCAGTGTGTTAGCTTTCGCTTTAGCCTATATTTGTTTACATTTGAGCAAATATTCACCATTTAAAGTCGTGCTGAACTCTCTGTCTGCAGCGTCTCAGGACGTCCAGATACTGAAGAAAGGTTAGAAACAGGAGGATCCTCATGAAACTCCTGCAGCGCCTCTTGTTTCTGAGTGGATTCTTGCAGATGGACATCGGACAGCTGGTTTGTGTCTCAGTCAGGCGTTCGGCGATAAGACAGGAAACATTAAGTCTACCTATAAATGACAATCGTTTCTAGATGAAGTGTTTGTACTATACTTGTGAGGACCTTCGTTGACGTAGCCACCAACTATAAAACCTTAAACACAACCCCTAACCTTAAAGTCTCAATGCTCCAGTTATGAGCTTAATGCTCACATTGTAACCTGAATATCCAACTGATGTTTCACATGGCGAGAGCGACCTTTGAGGACACACACACACACACACGTCTAATAAAGCAGATAAAGCTGTTTCCTGCTTTGACATTTATTGCCACAGCCTGGAAATTGAATTGTCTCTTTGCTCGAATCATCACAAAACAGCGCGAAAACAAACTGAAGTGGAGCATTTCCTCATCTTCAATCTCTGCAACAACAACGAGGTGCCGTGGTGACCATCTTCTACGGCCCCTCTGCAGCGCTCAGCTACAGGATGTAGTTACAACGTGAAGGGAACCTTGTGATGTGTGAGCTGCACAGCCTTTTTCCATCTACTGGAGTTAAATAAATAAATTATTGTGATGTCTGCTTGGCCCTCAACATTTTCTCCATGGTACACTGTATCACACACACACACACACACACTCTGCAGAAGCATCACCAGCTAACCTCAAGGCTAACCCTGGGGCTACAGTATAAAATGCTAATTCATGAAAATATTCAGTATCAAACACTGACAGTCTGCAGACTCGAAAAGTGTCTCGGAAAAGTTTGTAGTTTTTGTTTCTCTGCACCGGTGAAGTAGTGTTTACTTTACGTACACACACACACACAGGTATACACACATACATGGACACGTACATATGCGACGGGAGAATCTGCAGCGTTATGGAGCTAAATTAAGGTCATAAGTTTTGTTCATTCGAAAAAAAATTCTGAATCTGAAAGTTCAAGTTTTGATGTTGAAGTCTGAAAAATGTAGCGATGTATTCAAAATAAAAATAAGTATGAAAAGTTTTTTCGGTTTGAATATAAGTTTGATTCATACGGAAGAGGATTAGGGACACGTGTGAAAAAAATTTTGAGTTTAGAATTTTTTTTTTATGGTAGAATTCTGACTTTATTGTATTATTAAAAAAAAAAATTTGTAAAAAAAAAAAAGTCAGAATCCCCCCCCCCAAAAAAGTCAGAATGCAAAAAAAAAAAAGTCTGAATAAAAAAATAAAGTCAATGCAAAAAAAAAGTCTGAATAAAAAAAAAGTCTGAATTTTAAAAAAAAGTCAGAATAAAAATAAAAAGTCAGAATTTAAAAAAAAAGTCAGAATGAAAAAAAAGTCAGAATTTAACAAAAAGTCAGAATGCTAAAAAAAACATTTTTTTTAAAATAATACAATAAAGTCAGAATTCTACCATAAAAAAAAATTCTAAACTCAAAAAAAAATTTCACACGTGTCCCTCCGTAGATTCAGCTCTAGATTTTTTTTGAATAAATAATTTTTTTTCAGATTTCACTTTCATAAATATTTTGATACTTGATTTTTTTTTTTTTTTGTTCAGATTTTATGTTTTCACATTCAAAAACTTTTTTTTTCACCGTCAAAACTTTTTTTTTCAGTTTCAAGTTTGTTTGTTTTTTTAGCTCCATACCAGCGTGCCATCGTGTCCACACGGGCCAGAACCTTTTCAGAACGTTTCCAACATTTCTCACCCCGTCACAGAACTCCTGCTTCCACATCTGATCCGGTTCTTTTCCTGCCACTTGGAGTTTTATATTTTTGTGTGTATCTTCCCGTCGGTCCTGCTGTTCTGTTTTTATTGTTCAGACAGACTTCCTGAGCGTATTCATGGAGGAACTACAGTCTGTGGCCACAGACTTCATAAAGAGGTGCATCCATACCCAGAAAGCAACACTTCCAGGACTCATGAGGAGTTCATCCGGGTCGCTTCCTGAGCGGCTGACGGACGCTCGAGTGGGAGGAGCTGATGAGCCGTCGGGGGAGCGAGGCGGGCACAGGCCAATTATTACTGTCAGAGTCGAGGATCAATGTGGCACCAACAAAAACCACCTCCCACCATCGGCCCAGAGGACACCTCCTCCTCCTCCTCCTCCTCCACCACCTCCTCCTCCTCCTCCTCCACCACCTCCACCTCCACCTCCACCTCCTCCTCCTCCTCCTCCTCCACCTCCACCTCCTCCTCCTCCTCCACCACCTCCACCTCCACCTCCTCCTCCTCCTCCTCCTCCACCACCTCCTCCTCCTCCTCC